>JAEUWP010000165.1:0-37387 GCA_018524725.1 Podaxis mareebaensis | reverse complement strand
TGTTGTTGTTGTTGTTGTTGTTGTTGTTGTTGTTGTTGTTGTTGTTGTTGTTGTTGTTGTTGTTGTTGTTGTTGTTGAACTCTTTATTTCTATACTGCTACAAGCAAACCAACTGCTAAGATGCAGTCAGGCCAGAGCCCAGAACATTGGGATGTAGTCCACAGTCATTAAGGTTCAGAGGAATTTGTGGAGTTTTCTGGTAGAAGCATAGACATCATCTCATCATAGGCAGTGTAGATTCCCTAAGTCCTTTATACAAAGTTGATTGGCCATGTGATTTTTTGTGAGGGGCATTGAGCATCACACACAAGGGTCACTGCAGGGCTACATAAATCCTTCAGATTAATTGTGTCCATTCTAATGATATAGACTAGAGCAACTGATGCACATCTCAAGTTGATGACTCAGAGCCCTCTGATACAAACAAATGCATGTCAAATACACAAGAAAGAGCAATGAATGAGACTTGGTCACCTAGTGTCACATCATCAAATGGTGCTGCAGACTGAGCCCTAGTGTCAAGATTCTTCACTAGGTTTATTGCCTGATATGAGAAACCAAGTACAAATGCAGTGTGAATGGGAATAAGCTACTTTGAGAAAGCTTCAAAACCAGTGCATGGATGCAATGGTCTTTTGTGAAAGAAAGTCATCTTTGCATCATGCAAGGCATCACCTCTCAGGGTAAAACCATTTCTGAATAATGGAGTCTATTTGATCACAAACAGCACAGATGAGAATATAGTACAGAGATTTGAGATCATGGTGGTAGAGGTGGGCTGGAGGTGATAGTTCCAGGAGATCAATGGCTATATATGGCACCATCTCTGTGTGCTGACAAGAACTCAGGCCATCCCATTTCACATCTGTCTGAATAGCAAGGTTGTAGTCATTGAGGACTTCATATGGACAAGGGCTGCTACAATGAACCATGATGTTTGTCTTGCTCAGATCACAATGAAGTATGTGGGCGTCTTTGACTAGCCATCAATAGCCTAAAGGCATAAGAAAGGGACATGGCATGTAAGATGAATACACTCACAGTTAAAGATGTCCCTAAAGACCAACTCATAGTTGCTAGGTTCAGTGAGAGTCATGGTCAGGCTGAGCTCCTCAATGACAGCAAGATGAAAGACATGGAGCTTGTAGTCCTCTGGGTAAAAAGCAGCCAAATGTTGTTGAATTGCTGTAAATGGCAGATTGGCAGAAAACCATACATTGGGGAGATGTCATAACACCCAGTGCACATTGTCATGAGATGCCTCCTCATGAATGGTTTTGATCAAGTTTGGCTCAGACAGCCAAGATTGTGCTGGTTGGGAGAGCTTGACTACATATGCAGCACCTTGTTGGGCAAGATCTGACTTGGGGCTAGCTTTGCTGACTGTGGTCCAGATGACAAAGGTGCCTCTACCAATAATCCCATGCTAGTAGAACAGAGTCTTTCCTAGGGTCAAACAGGAATAATCCCTGGGAAGAGACAGTGTGCTGCCCTTGAAGAGATTGAGAGCTGGCTTTTGGTGGTGTCTGTGCTCCAGGAGTTGGGGAGATAGGATGATGATTTCAGAGCGGCCCTACTTCATGTAGGTGGCAGCATCCAGAAGACAAATGAAATCCCTGGAGTTGTTGACAATATGAATGAAGGACAAGACAATGACCATCAAATAATCATAGTAAATGAGCTGAATCTCCACATTCTTGGTATACATGCCCAGGACAAAGTCACAAATCCTACTGTAGGCACATATCTCCAGAGAATAGCTTGCACACTGAACCTGGTCTCCATCCCCTGTCTTCCATTTGCCCTTTGAGTCAAGCAGCATAGGAGACAGGAGCAATTGACCCATGGTGGAGGCCTCTAAAATGATGGCTGAATATTGCCTTCATAGAACATGGGGAATAAGACACACTAGGAGTCCCATGCACATCCTTGTCAGTGCCTGTTCTTGGATTCTTGGTAAGGTGTGTTGATTCAGGAGGGTGGTCAAAGGATCATTTCTTGCCAGCTGAGGAAGATTGAGGAGTCATGCCTGAAATGAAAAGTTATCCTTAAATAGACAAGAAATGGGAAGCAGGACAAACCAGTAGTGGTGCCTCGGTGCTTGAACTCATTGAAACCCAAAATCTGATTCCACCAAAAGGGTGTGCTGGAGCCCTTTGCATTGCAGGATTCAACAGTGAGGTTCTCAGAGAAGTGCATTGCATCAAGGACTGCAAAGTCTGACTTCCTGAATGCATGAGAGCCAGATACAATTGAGTTGTTGTTATGACAGAAGCAAAATTCCTTGTGGCCAAGGCAATCCCAGACCACATTCATGAGGGCAATGAATGGAGCATAATGGCTCACCTCACTGGTGAAGGCCACTTCATATTGTTACACCATCAGTATGAAATGAGGATCTTGGGTTATCTCATTCCAAAGATCTTTTTGGATGTCTTTCCACTTCTTGTTGCACCCACAGACTATACACAGAAAGTCTTTGAAGGGCATGTGCTTTGTGTGTTCAACATCATGTTGGAGATATGGCACATAGTTGACCTGGATGGTCTGGATATCACGAGAGACATGACTGCTAGTACCATAATTGTATGGAGTATCTCAGATTGGGCCTATGTTGACAGACATGCTCTTCTGCTGGTGGGGGCTGCTAGGTGTGGCCATGCTGCTTGTGCTTTGACTCTGAGCATCTGTTGACTAGTGTTGATGGCAGAGCTCTGCCATTCTGCCATGGCTGGCTGGCAGAATGGCAAATGCTAGGCAGGTCAGTGGCATTGCCAGCAAAACTGGCAAAACTACAGGAATTCTGCCAAACTGTCCCTTGGGTTATGTACTCATGAATAAAAAATTTGTACTGTATATCATGACCTATTCCAATGCTGGGTGGAAGATCTCCATCCTTTATCACTCATAATTTCATGCACCTCAAGGCTCTTGGAAACAAGTCCAGCCATTACTTCTGGAAGTGTAAACACTGTACAGATGAGAATGGTGAAAGATATGCAAGTAAATTCAGTCACTTGAAATACATGTGAGTACTCATATATTCAATACCTGAAAGATATACAAGTAAACTAAGTACCAGCACAATTAGTATAAGTCCAACTCAGGTAAGATACATAATACTCACTTCAGTCACTCAAAATACACATGAGTACTGAAGCAGAAGCATACATGATATATAGCTTTTATAATAAAGGCTGTCATTATGGGAGAATGTATGGAAAAACAATGGGAATGATATAAGTCATATGGAAAGTAGAAAATGAAATTTGCTAGTCTTCCTTCCAGCCTACACACCTCCTGACCACTTCAGGTATGCATCTTGGTGGCTGCTTGATATACTTGACACTGCTTTGCTGACTCCAACACTCCCCCTCAAAGTGTGGCAAGGCTGAACTCATGGGTGAAATGTTTGACTTTGGGGGATGGAAGCACTTTGGTGAAGACATCAGCTACCATATCCATAGTGGGGTAGTAGATTAGATGAATCTTGCCCTCTTCAATAACCCAGCAAATAAAATGATACTGGATATCAATATGCTTTGTATGAGCATGGTACCAATGGTCTTTCATGAGTGCTATTGCAGACTGGTTGTCAGAGAAGATGGTGGTAGTGGGAAGAATTGAGTCAAAGACCTGTGACATGAGTGAATGGAGCCACAAGGCCTCTTTCACTGCATGTGTTGCACTGACATATTCTGACTCCATCATCAACAGAGTCACAATCTCCTGCCATTTTGTGCTCCATGATACAGCACCACTGTTGACCATGAATGCATACCTGGATGTGGCACAACAGTCTTCTGCCATGTTTCTGTCTGTGTCTGTGAAGCCTTCCAATTCTTCTCCAGAGCCCCCATATGTCAACCAGAGTTCATGCATATCCTTCAGGTAATAAAAAACTCTTTTGACAGCTTCCCAATGAGTGTCACCAGGGTTCTTTGAGAATCTTGAGAGAACTTGAACAGCATAAGTGATGTCTGGGTATGTTCCAAGTGCTGCATACATGAGCATGCTGACTGCTTCCTAATAGGGGATTTTGGCCATATGAGTGATATTAACTATGGACTTGGGGGACATGTCAGATGAGAGGCATGTGGAAGGATCCATTGGCATACTGATGGGTTTTGCATCCTCAAGCCCAAAACAATGAAGGGATGCATCAATGTAAGATCTTTGAGACAAGAAAATCTTGCCTGCTTCCTGGTCCCTCTTCAACTCAATGCCCAGCAACCAGTGGATCTCTCCCAGATCCATTATCTCCATGAACTTCTTTATTCCACCCTTCACCCAATCTACTAGCAAAATAATTGTAGCCACAATTGTGCAGTCATCAATGTGTACAAGGATAACTATGAGGCCTAGGTCTGCCACCTTGAAGAAAATGCTGTGGTCCACATTGCAGTGCATGAATCCCAGATGATCCACCAGGATTTTGCACAAATGTTGGTACCACTACCTACTGGATTGTTTGAGTCCATAGAGCATCCTTTTTAAATGGCACACTTTGTGCAGATGGGATGGATTGATGAAACTGGGGGGTTGATGCATGTATATCATTTCATCATCATTGAGTTGACCATTGAGGTATGCCCCCTTTATGTCAATCTGGTGTATTTCCCAATTTCAGGCTGCAGCAATTGTGAGAACTGTGCAGATGGAGGCAAGCTTGGCTATGGGAGTGAAGGTGTTGAAATAGTCAATACCTGGCACTTGGGAGAACCCCTGTGCTATGAGGTGCACCTTGTAATGGACTACATTTCCCAACACATCTTTCTTGGCCTTGAACACCCACTTTGATCCAATGATGTTGGCATCAGCTAGTGGGTCAACTAGTTCCCATGTTCCAGATTCGTCCAACATGGTGAGTTCTTCTTCCATAGCTGCCTTCCACAGCTCCCAATCCCCTCTGTCTTTCACCTCTCTCAGACTCCCTGGTTTCAGTGCTTTGATGTCTCCCATATCTGCCATGAACATTTGGACTTCCAACCAGTCCAGTTCTTCAGCCAGGGTGACTGCTTCTCCTTTAAGGATGGCCTGGGCTTTCTGGCTTGGGTTTCAAGTATGTTGAGGGTGTTCCTCAGTTGTGTTGGGTTTAGATGTTTTCACAGTGGATTCTCTGTCATCAGCAGGTTTAGATGTGTTTGTGGTGGGTTCTCCATCATTATGTGTATTGATGATATCATTATTGAGCTCATTGCAATTGCAGGGATAAGGGGCAAGTGGGGGTGGCTTGTTGTTGTGTAGAGTGGCATCACTTGGGGTGGGTGGTGCATTGGATCAGGTTGACTTCAGGTCAGGTGGTGGTGATGGGTCATTACAAGGCTTGTTTGCAGGTAAGTTCTCCCCCTTGAGACTGGAACAACTAACATTAAAGAAATGGAAATTTTGTTTGATCTTGACAGTGCTAGAGTCTGGGAAGTAGATGTGTGATCCATTGCTCTCTGTGTCATAGCCTATTCATTGCCCCTTTTTCACTCACCTGCTCAACTTATTCCCTCCTGTCTGGTGTACCCAAACCTCCTCTTCCCACTCTCTGACTGACTGGAGATCTGGCTTCTGCCCATATAATACCTCAAAAGGTGTCCTATCTGCAACCACTTTTGTACCCATTCAGTTCATCAACCACACAACATGTGCAACTGCATCTGCCCATAAGAACTTAGGCAATTGACTAGTGTGGAACAGAGCATGGGCACATTTGACTATGGTTCAATTTCAATGCTCAGCAATGCCATTGTATTGCAGTGTATCATGTACAGTGAGTTTGATTTCAGTTCCACACAATTTTAAATGTACTTGGAACTCTGTTGATGTGTATTCTCCCCTGCAGTCTGAGTGTAGTAACTTGATGTGCATGTTGAACTGAGTTTCACACCATGCTTCAAAGTCTTTGTATGAGCATAGGACCTCTGATTTTGCAGTGAGGAAGTTGATGTGCATCCAACATGAGTAATCATCTATGAAGGTAATGTAGTATCATCACCCTTTCTTCATCTCTACCCTAGCAGGTCCCCACACATTGGAATGTATCTCTTCACTGAATGCCTTTGCCCTCTTGCCCTCTTGGACCTTGGAGATCAGTGATCAGATTGCTTTCCCATATGCACAGGACTCACAGAAAAAATCTGTGTCCATACCATCCTCCAACCTCAAACCAGTAACAAGTCCATCATAAAGGAGTTTCCTTGCTGCCTCAGGAGTGATGTGGCCAAGTTGACAATGAAGAACATCTAAAGTGAGTGGTTTGTTGACTGTGTTTATCTCCTCCTCCTCCTCTCTGACAACTTTGTACAGTCCCTTCCCATTTCTGGGAATCTCTGCTATGCAAGTGCCATTGACATCCTGAATAATGCACTTCCCATTCATGAAGGTTGTAGAGAAACTAGCATTGTCTAGCTGTCTGACAGAAATGAGGGTGTAACCAGCTTGCAGGGAGTAGAATACCTCTGTCAGGTGTAACTGTGACAAGGTAGTGCTGTTGGGCAGGGTAAGGATGACCTTGCCCCTTCTGATGGCATTGAAGGCTTGTTTGTTGGTGGCTCATAGTGGCTTGGGAGGAAGCAGTTCAAGTGAGGTAAAGTCACTCCTGTAAGGGGAGATGTGAGTGGTCACACCAGAATTGAAGATCTCAACTTGTGTCTGGAGAGCAGGTTTGTTAACAATATTTGTGTCTTCAGTGTTGATCAAGCATGTGTTCATAGGTTCTTCATCAATGCTTTCTGTTTCCTCAAAATCTGACTAGTCTGCTGACTCAACAGCATACTCCCCCTCAACCAATAGCCTGTCAGACTCATCACTGACCCTGGGTTTAGTCTGACTCAATTCCATCTCATCATCTGACATTTCTTCAACCATGAAGGTATAATCTTCATCTTCCTCTACTGCATTTGTACTGACATTGGGTTTGGCAGGTACACTTCTACCCCTTCCCTCCCCCTTCTTTACCTTGTCCTTGTCAGGACACTCCCTCTTCCAATGTTCACCTTCACAAATCCAGCACAGCCCCTTTTTCTTTCCTTTCCCTTTCCCTTTCCCCTTATCCTTCCCTTTTCCACCCACTTCAACACTCATAGCATCATCTGTCTGCTTTCCACCACCTTGGGATCAGTCTGGGTGGGTATGGTCCCATTCATCACTGATCAGAAAGATCAGGATCTCAGGGTCAATTGTATGTTGGAGGGAACTGTGGAGTTGGGTGGCTGAAAGCTGATTTAAAGTGTATGTTGCAAGCCAGTGAGGTAAGGATTGAATGATTGTGCTCCTGTATTCATCATCATTGATGACCACACCAATAGCACCAAGTTCAGCTTTCTGAGCATGCAACTCACTCAAGAAAAGTTGAACATTGCCTTTGTCAGGGCAACAAGGTGTCATGAACTCTTGTTGAAACCTAGCTTGTGAGAAGGTGCTTTTGTATGTGTACTCCCATACAATGGCATCCCACATGGCCTTGACATTGTTGTAGGTTGAGACAACAATCAAGGTTGAATCAGGGAGTCACTGAGTGAGGAGAGAACAGTGACACTTTCATCCCTGTCCCATGCCTCAACCATTTCAGGGGTAATGGTAGGTGCTGTCAATTCTGTAGTGGCAGTCAGTGTAGTTGTAAGAGCAACAGCTGGGGATGGTGCAGGTGATCCTTTTGCACCTGTGGGAGTTGTAGGTCAGGCTGGAGTTTGGGGTGCTCCTCCAGCAGTACTCAGAATGGCAGCTGAGGGTGAGGGTGCAGTGGGGGGATTTGAAGATGACACAGTCAGATGTGGCACACTTCCATTGAAGTGTCCCCACAGTCCCTTTCCCTGGATTACCATCTGGAAATGCAGTGAGAATATCACCCAGTTACCACTGGACACATCCAACTTCAAGACTGAAGCAGGCAGAACATTGTTCACAGTAGACATCATAGGATTTACTTTGAGCATTGGCTTGTCTTTTCAGCAATGCAATGGGGTGGGGCCCATAACCTGAAAGATATACAAGTAAATTCAGTCACTTGAAATATGCATGAGTACTCATATATTCAATACCTGAAAGATATACAAGTAAACTAAGTACCAACACAATTAGTATAAGTCCAACTTGGGTAAGATACATAATACTCACTTCAGTCACTCAAAATATGCACAAGTACTGAAGCAGAAGTATACATGGTATATAGCTTTTATAATAAAGGCTGTCATTATGGGAGAATGTACAGAAAAACAACAGGAACAATATAAGTCATATGGAAAGTAGAAAATGAAATTCACTAGTCCTCCTTCCAGCCTATGCACCTCCTGACTACTTCAGGTATGCACCTCCTGACTGCTTCAGGTATGCATTTTGGCAGCTGCTCAATATACTCAACACTACTTTGTTGACTCCAACAAATGGTCTGGGATCTTGCATCAAGGGTTATGACAACTGTCTTTACAATCACATACTATCCTTCACCTACCTTTCAACATCCCCCCCATTTTGACAGGTCACACAATTGTCACAATGGTCAAGACTTGCTATTCTGAACTCCAATGATCCACTCAATTGATGAGTGATGAAACCAAGTAACCAAATATGTAGACTAAGTAATTTGAGGTAACTAGCTAGAATATGAGAGCAATAGGATATCACAAATCACAGTGTATGAGAATAGTATGATGCAACTTGTCAAGGTGGGAAATAGCCCAACCAACCACCTGCAAATGGTCTGGTGCTGAACTGCTGAAGACCTACATGGTTTGGCTGAGAAAGAAAGGCAGTGTAGTAGTTGGGTGAAAAAGTGAAGTCCTGATGGGTATGGTTAAGTGAAAGTTTGAGGGGACACCAGATATGAAGGGCCTGGAATTGGGAAAGAAACTCTTGTGGAAATGGGATGTGAAATTGTCACTGCTTCTTTATAAGATATATGTTTTCCTGTGTATTGGCCAATGAGGGTTGTCCATGCTACCTTAATGATAGTCAGCTAGCTTGACCCCTTGCAAACTGATAATGCTCATTCACTTTAAACTTGCATGCAGCTACAGTTACAGTCTTCTGGGTATCATTATTCAGGGACTGGATAGCCTCCTGAACGTAGTCCTCATACTCAGGATCTTCATCAGTGCATGACTTCTGACACTGAGCAGGCATAAGTCAGTAGAGGGACAAGCAGAATGGGAAGCACAGGAATGTTGGATACCTTGGTCAAAAGACAAATAGGTGAAAAAAGATGTGATGGCAATCAATTGTATTTTGCACTCTGACACAGCATCTCCTGGCAAAGCATGACAACTGCTGTAAAAACCAACTTTTCTTATACACATACTACAGACTTTAAACCAGCTGGAAGATGTGTGGAATGGCATTCCAGCACAAATTACAAAATATGAGGGGGAGATACTGAATGGGGCTTGAGATATAAGGAATGTGTTGAAATGGAGGGGGATGTTGAAATGTGGGTGAAGGATAGTAATCAACACCAAACTCTGTCCAAATACACCCCTGGAAGTTCAAAGGACAGCCCATACACTTCTTGCAGCAAAAGGAGATGCAAACTCAAGCTCTATCATGGTTTTGACACAAGGGGACACTGCTTCACAACCAATTGCCAATGATTCCATTGTAATTGATGGATCAAAGAAGTGCAAGGCTGAGGGACTAATGGGATACATTGACATGGCACTCATGGAAGGCCAGCAACTTAGTGCAAATATCAAAATGTTTCAGTGAGAGGCAGATCAGGTGTTCTTGTCTAATAACAAAATCCTAATCCAATTACCAAGGGAGTAGAACCAGTCATTGAGAGGGAGAGTGGCAATTTGTTTGTGGGTGAGGGGGGTGGTAGTGAAGCATGGAGCATTGATAGCCTTCTTTCTGAAGGTGGTGTTGGACTGTGAAGGAACATAATGTCAAAGAGTGCATACTACAACTATAGGTAGATAAGAATCATGAAATGTCTCATTGAGCATTTTGCCATGTTCTGCCACCCCTGGCAGTTGCCAATCTGCTGATCTGCTAGCAGGACTGTCCTAAAACAGTTCTGCCATGGTCACTACTGTTGACACCTTTTACACTCACTCAGAGATCACATGACTTTTTTCACTCAGGAGGCTCCAGGCCCCATTGCTCTGGAGGGTTGTTCTCAGGTTGATTCTCAACCAACACTTTCAACATGGTTGAATTATCAACCAAGATGGGTTGAGGTCAACCAAAACATGGTCAACATCATTCAGAGCTCACTAAGGGACAGATCAACAAAACATAGGTTGATTTGCCTCTGCTCACTGGTTGCTTTGATGAGTACATGTGTATTTGTCATATACTCAAAACCATCTATTGAGCAATGAGAAATGATGTATTTTGTCTAGAAGGGAAAGGGTGGCATAAAAGATAAGAGAAATCAGCATGTCCTTGGTGCTAGCATTTAAAAATGTTGGACCTGACTATTACTATCACCATCTACTCTTCCTCATAGACCACCTCTTTGTCTAATCCCTCTACTTACTCAGTATCATCAGCATCATCCTCATTATTGTCAGACCTGTCAGACTTGTTGCTAGCAGATTCACTACCAGAATCATTGGTGAATTTGCATTGCTCCTCAACTACCTTAGTAACACTGTGTGCTTTCTTACTAGTCTTCTAGAAGTAACATTGACTCTCTTCATGGCAACTTTCACAGCTTCAGCTACTATAGAGAAAGTCTTTTTACAATAAGAACTAGTACTAGTATATTTACATGAGTTAATCTTGCAATACTTGTGCTTATTACTCACAGTTAAGATCTAATTTTATAGATATACTTGTCCTTGGTACTGTAGTATTGACAACTGAGTTTTTCTGTTGCCCAATCTTACTTGAACTGATAAAGGCAAAAAATCCCATCATAGTACTAGAGATGATCAGTTGCCTAGTATCCTTATTTATTTAGAACTTATAATTTGAAATTAGCCTTGTCTTGAGCTGGAATATCCTTTCACTCTATCATCTATGGAAATAACACATTACCAACATATTTGTAGATGTATCCCTAGAAAATCTTGTCAGCCTAGTTCTGTTGAACATGCAAATCATATCTAAATTCCTGTGTCACAGCTGGGATATGTTTAAATAGTTGCTATGAAAACATTAGAAAGACAAAGGTAGTAAACTTCTATAGATCTTTTTTAGATATGGGCATATTAAAATAAATACTAATATATAATATATAACTTACTATAGTACATTATTCTAAGATCTTATCATGAAGCTACTATGGATGATGTATGATGCAGATAGTAAATAGGTTTGAATCAGTGACAGTCAATTCTGACCTGGCTTGCTTCAACTTGAAGCCAGTGCTAAAAGTTAAGATATTTAACTGAGCATGAAATGAATGTTCAAGGTTATATAATTAATAAATTAGAATGATAATGTCAAGACAGTATTAGACTAAACAAGTTAGGACCTATGCAATACCATATAGACTACTATAGAGTCACAGTTAATCAATAGATGTGAAATTAATTATTTATAATAACAGGATCCTATATTGTATCAGATTAAAACTGAGGCAAAGAGCAACTCTTGATAAAATTCAGGCTCTTTAACCAACCCCTCATGTTATGAAGCAAGTAAAATCAGAGTAGTGAGTTAAAGGTATATGAGTTTGTTACTATTTAATTGATAGCTACAAATAAATACAAGTAAAACTTTTTATATCCATAATATGACAGGAGCTGGCACATAGTCCTGGGTAATCTTGGTGATCCCTAGGTACCTTTGATGGACTTCAATATTTTAAAACATAATACAAAATTAAATAAGACAAAACCTATTTTTCCTGCAATACAGTCACAAAATGTCATATATACTCACATTCCTATGTATTTCTATGAATGTATGAATGCAACATGTGAAATCAAGCATGGATGATCTGATACATCCTTCTAGGCATGAATTGTAGAAAGAATTAGGGATTTGATTTGAAGCAGGTTCTAAAAATGCTTCTACTGGTTCCAGTTCAAGGTTGCACTGACCTTGTATTCTGAAAAATATGTTGAGTGTGCAGCAATAGGGATCTGGAAAAACATTATCATTCTAGATAGCTCTGTTGATAGTGTTAGAGTCTAGACATGATAAGCAACAAGTTTTTCCTGAGGTTTTCAATGTAGTGTGTATGTTCAGGACTTATAGAATTAGTGTCAAGTCTGAGAGCAAGACAGTAGATTCAGACAGATATTTGAGGATTTGTGAGCTCTTCATTGTCAGGAATGGTCAATAACATAATGTAGATTAAGTCTAATTATCACAAGGGTGAAATGGCTATTCCATGCGAATAATCTACAATATGTGTGACATACCTCTGATTTGAAACAGGATCACTATTCCCAGGTTGGCTGTCACACAGGACTTGAGTAATCACTGATGGCAAAGAATTAATGTCAGCTGAAAGCCAATTAATTCAACTCAGATGTTAAGAACTGACTCTGGACAGGGGTGGACCATGGGTGGCCAAGGGCAGGTGCACATAGACATGGGGTTGAGGCCTTGGCTTCAACTTATGTGTTGTGCCCCTCTGATATCATGGTGGCCTCACTTGACCAACTATGGACTTGAGTGGATGGATGGACAGAGATTGGACAAAGACAAGACAAGCCCAGACTGAGGAGCAGACTTATAGTAGACAGGCAGGAGAGAGGAGGAAGATCTAAGTTGATATTCTGACTGAGGAGTACAAACAGTAGTAATTCTACTTATATACTAGTAGTCAGGATAAAGTCCAGAGAGTAGTAGTTAAGCAAGAAACAATAGTAACTACTCAAAGGAGAATACTAGAAACATATGAACTGATAACCACAGTGATGGGGCAGCAAATGGAATACTATATAATATAACAGATAATAGGGGTAGTGTGAAACAGAATATAAAATAGTATTACTAAAAGCCACACCCTAGCAAGTTTGTAGGGGACTCTGATTCAGAAGTGAAGGAGATAATAAAGTGACACAAGATCTAAATGCTTGCTAGGAATGTTAAAGAAGAAATAAGAGTTGTGAAGGAGTGAGGGAATGTGCATGTGCTTGGTGTTATCTTTGCTTGACATGAGGACTTCTGGATGCTGTCATGAGATGGTCTTAGTGATTTCCTAGTTCAAGACTGAACTAGACTGTTAGTTCTTAAATTGACAAGTTTCTGACATACATCACTATAATACACAAGTACCAAAGAACTGAAGGTAGTGAGAGCAGCCCCTTGCCACTACTAGAAATATACTGACTTGTACCAATGAGTGCTCTGACCAGTGATACACAGCTGTGATGTACTGTAAAGAAATCAAAGGAATTGAGCTCATCCCCAGCCCTGTTTGCATTCCTGGTTTTTCAAGACCTCCAGAGGTGCCATGTAGCCAGGCACCCCTGCCTGACAGCACTGTCAATGTTAGCCCTGTGGGAACTCCATGGGTCCCTGATGAGCAGGATCTCACTGACTTAGGACTGGAAATACATGAGTATTTTGGGGGATTCAAAAATGTGACTGTCATTCTCATATCTATATTAGCTCCTACCCACTGGATCCCAAGAGTTCTCAAGCTCCCGGGTAGCTGTACCCACATTTGGCTAAGAATTACTGACACCACTCATTTCAAGGGGGGGGCATTATGTTAATGCAATTGGTGCATTGACCAACATTGAGGGGAGGCCCTTTGTGAAATAGTGCTCAAGGACCATGGCCACAGCCATGTAAAAGTGCCCTACATCTATGTTGAGAATCTTCTGCTGAGCAAGGAGATCCTTTGGCATAATTGTATCAACATTGAAGACAGTCCACATTTCAAGGACAAGTACTACCTCATTGAGTATGCTCCCAACTTCTGCAGGGTTAGGGGTTCTGGACCAGCTAAGTACAGGGTCAAGAAAAGATTATGGACCTGTAAACTAGTTGCTTTCTCTTGATTCACTGTCCTTCATCACCTTTCTATTGCACTGCTTCTCATTGACTTATAATTTGTATTCAATTTTTTGTGTAGCCAATACATCAGTTTATTTTTGACATCATTTATTTTTGGAATACACAGAGGCTACTGGAAGCTAGACTCAGTGCTATTTCCAGAATCTACAAATGCAAGAACATTGAGATCTAAATCAGGGCCAATTTAATATTGATTCAGGAGCTCAAAATCACAATCTCATGTTGAGCCTCAGGTCTACAAACACAAAATCTTATTGAGACAGTACAGAGATGGGGATATAGGCTCACTAACATGTCCCTCTATCCTAAGCTCTCTCCTAAACTCTCCCCTCCACCTCACTCAAGCAATGAGCAAATGCAAGGCTGTGTTTTTCAAACCACCTGAGACAAAGCAACAGGCTGTTCATGTTGTCTATACTATTGCTATGAGCTCTCAGATGATTGTTCAAGCATACAAGGTTACAAATGCCACTGTTCAGCCCAAAGGTAGCTAGCAATGCTCAGCTGGTGGAACCTGAGGCTGAAGCCATTCCTATAGAGGATGAAGGGGATGATAAAGACAATCTCAGTGAGAGTAACATCCAGCAAAAAAAACAGGTGCATCCATTTCTTCTCTATGACTTCAGAACACTCATTATCACTGGTAGACTGCATACTCAAAGATTGAGACATTCTTGCCCCATCTCAACAAGTTTCAACAGTGCTTCATGCAGCTCAAGACAAGTTCTATTGTCAACAGCACATGTCCATCCTGCAATATACTGAATTCCTCCAAATACCAATGCACTAAATGTTTCAACTCATCAACTTTCTACCAGATTTGCATTGTGCACTAGCATCAATCACAACCATTCCATCACATTCAGTGATGGACTGGCACCCACTTTACTCAGGCAACACTTCACAACCTTGGCCTGGTAATATATCTCAGCCATGGTGGCAGCCCTTGTCTGGCATCTAGTCTAAACAAGGAAGTGGTGATTATTCATGTTAATGGGATTCATAGATGATATGTACAGTTCTATGACTGTAGAATACTCCCCCCAATTATTTACAGCTGATGCTTGCATGACTGTTCCTGGCTTCTATCAAAAGTCTATCAACCACATTTACATTTCAACTCCTCAAGACTTTCCACCAACACTCACTCAGCTCAAAGATAATGTCCTATGACTTCTTCAATGCACTCAAGAAGCTCACAGATCTGACTTCCCCATAGGATGTTGAGGTGAGCACTTCAATTGTGTCCAGTGCTTGGGTCCTAACTGAAACCATGATAGGATTGATATAAAGAGCTTATGGCAGTTATGCACATTTGGCATCACTTGGCTGAACTTCATCACTCAGGCCAGGAACACAAGATTGACAGTGAATTCCCATACCAACAACTGAAATCCCTTGCTATTTGATGTCCTGCTTGTCCTGAGATAGGCTTTAATGTTCCTTTTGAAAATTGGTGAAGGCTTTGGAATGTGACATGTAAGTGATCCATAGCCATTCAGTTGATCCATTGCTAACAGTTGGGCAGGCACATGCTAACCCTGTACCTAGCCCTTGATGGTAATTTTCACTTACACCAAAAGAACAAAAATAATGATCTGGACAACATTCCCCTGAATGAGGAGAACATGTATTTTGTCAATACCAACAAGTTTCAACAGTTCCTGGAGTGCTTCAATAAAGTGGGCACTCATGTGAGCACTAAATATCATACTGGTGACTTCCACTAATGACATACTGTAGGAATCAACCTGCTCAAAGCTCAAAGCAGTGCATCAACAAGAGATGATCAAATTCACAAACACTGTATACAGTGGTGTGGTAGCTGTTCAGTATGCTCAACATGGGTTTTATCAACTGCAAGGTATCATTGATCTTGTCTGAGGAGAATCATACATTCATTGATACACCAGTATTGGAGTACATCTAATATACTTCACATTCAAGATATGTACACACAGACTTCACTCTTGCCAGTGCCCTTGGGCCTGAAGTGTTACATCAATGATGGATCATGCTCAGTTGTGACATCTGGTGCCAAATATTCAAAAAATCTGAAGAAACAGATGGAACACCAGTTTCCTCAACTGAATCAGGGTGGCTATCTCAGTAGATGGTTTACAAGCACTAGAATCTACTAAGAAGGAAGATGGTAAGTAGGTGGCAAGACAAGTGTCCAATTAAGCACACTTAGAGGTTGAACTTCTATTAGTCAAGAGTATGACCAATAGAGAGTTTATTACCATGCTGATTGTTGACTAACATCAATCACAAAGAGCACAGAAGTGATTTGAGATTTAAGAATATTGGAAGCTTGCACTTCCAGTACATGAGTGGCTATTTAAGTGCTACATCTAAGGTCCTAATTGGGAAGCTATGATGATGTAGTACTAAATCCAAAAGTTAATCAGAGACATGTAACTACAGAGCAGAGATAGGACAGGAATAGAATTGAGCTAAAATACAGAAATAGTTCAAGTCCAGAAATAGTTCAAGATGAGTCATCAGAGTCAGAGGGAGAGGGAGAGAGAGACAAGGAGTAATACTAAGAGATATGTCCATACATCCCGATTGATAGACATAAGGCATGTACTACAAGTCCAGGTCCAGGTGAAGTTGTCCATTAGAAGAGCCAGAGGTGAATGAGTCGAGGAAATTTGTTTCGTATGGTCTATGCCACAACGGTACTCTCCCAGTCTGCATGGTATATCGTGAACCCTTATAAGCTTTGCCAATTTCTCTCGACCTCCGGCCTCAACGTGATAAATACTAAGGTCTACAATTGGTTGCGCGGACCCAGCCAAGTACTCATGCGCGCCTAGTTGGATTGACTTTTGAGGGTATAGTCATTGATGACACACAAAATACAGCGTATCCAGTACATCATCACGAAGAAAAGGAGAGAACTCTAACGAGTGGAGAGGTAAAGGCGTATGTGGGTATAGATGATGCATTAACATGTCCATGGGCCACAATATGGTGGTTTTAGGCATCAGTATAAGTTAATTTTCCCCGTTGACTTTGAACGAAATCCATGGAGTGATGATGATATTGAGAAAACATTTACTCGATTAGTCTGTCCAAGGATGTGCGATCAGGTGCTGGAATGATAAGAGGAATGGTTGTGCTTACATAGGTTGCTTGTCGAGCTTAACATGGATCGAAGCGTGGTTCTTGACGCCCTCGACACGATGGTACGCGTTCAAGTTCTTGTGAAGCGTGATTTGGAAGACGGAGGCACTACCTTGGCGACTGATGATGATGCTGTAGGCGAGGAAGAAGACCCAAATCCGGTACCACTTCTCGCCGTAGGCCTTGATGACGTCCTCCTTATTGCTAACCCAGTTCTTGTACCACCGGTAGATAGTGGCGGAGTAGTGGACGCCAAGGACGTCAATATTCTTAACCTCGAAACCAGCGCCCTCAAGCTATAGTCGAGTGAATCAATTGATGTGGGAAGCACTGTCAATGTGTAACGCACTTTATTAATCACCCAGCCGAGAGAGCAAGAAGCATCAGCACCAGGGAAGATATACTTGTTCATGAAGAGACCCCTGCGGGTGTGTTAATTCATGGTCTACTGGCAATGTTGATTAGCCTACCAGATGAGGTCCTCGTACTGCCATGAGGGCCGAATTCCGGCGACTTGGAAGACAAAGATACCGTCATCGTCAAGAAGGTCATAAACTTGGCTCAGGAACTGCGAGTAGCGGCGGACACCGACATGCTAGAAACAGGGTCATTTTTAGGAACTATTGCGGTTATGCATGGATTAGCATACCTCGGCCATTTCCAGGCTGACAATTTTTGTGTAGGTGGTGCCGGCGGGAATGTCGCGGTAATCCGAACAGAGAATGCGAGCGCGACTTGAAGGGATCTAGCACGGGAAAGAGAGTAAATCTTGGCGTGTTTACGTTAAATCGGTGATAAAAGGTACGTACGCCATTCTTTTCAATACGTTCGGTTCCGAATTTGGCTTGGTTCCTCGCAAGAGTAACACCAGTCGCGTCACATTCGTAGTTTTTGGCGGCATAAGCAACGAGGGTACCCCAACCACAACCAATATCAAGAAGGCGGTCCTCGGGTTTCAGGTCAAGTTTGCTACAGACGATAGCAAGCTTGTTATCCTGGAGAGTTTCGAGGGACTCTTCAATGTCGGGATTGTTAATGATACCAGAGGTGTAGATCATGCGAGGGCCGAGGAACCAGGAGTAGAAGTCATCACCCCCTGAAGAAGAGTTAATTATCGTAGTTGGAAGAAAAAAATATTGGGCTGCAACGCACGGTCGTAGTGGTCACGGACTTGCTCCTCATCCTGTAGCTGGGAGTGGGAAATGACCACGGGGATGAGAACAGTGAGGACATATTTGAACAACTCCATGGTAAAGTTGAACTTGGCCCAATCATGTCGCTGCTCCATGATATCCAGGACGTCACCTAACCATGCCACGAAATGTCAATTAGGCGCGTTGGGTAGACTGGGACGCGTCGCTGACCGTTGAAGTCGATTTTGCCTTCGAAATATGCGTCATGGAATATCTGCATGGGGATCTTGTCCTTGCCCTTGTAGACGCGTTTGAGGTCCTCGTCTTTGATAGTGATATACTCCTCAATGTCCTTGCCTGGGAGAATGACCTTTTCATTGCGACGAGCGCCGAAATGGCTCATAAATGTCCAATAGGCAATTGTTGTAGGGACACCAGAGATGACAAGGAAGAAGAGGTAAGTCTTGAAGCCCCCCCGGTTGACAATGGGCAAGAACCATTTGAGGAAGTAAGGAACGGTGAGGACGAGACCAGCTAGATGGAGGTTGTTGAAGGAGCCATTCCCCTCTGCAAGACCGACGAGAGGAGCGTTCTTAATGGCTGGGTAGCTGGTGACTCGGACAGCGGAGGCAGGAGACATGACGGGGGGAGTTGAGAGGAAGGGCGAGAAATGGAGTATTTTAAATATTCTCGCGTCAGCTTTGGAACTGTTTGGGCGACGCGCAGCTTCTCTCAGGGCTTCCCGTCCATTCATTCCCGATCTCGTTCCATTTCCATTTAAACCCCACCAACCCCCCTTCTTATTTCTTATTTATTCTAGTCCCCCCTCCACCTCTATTTGATATAGACGCTTCCACCAAACATCACGTTCCCTCCTCGCGCCGCTCCCGCTCTTTGCACCCGCCAATGACCACTGCGGACCATCTCCTCGCCTTGCTCCGTGCAGTCTTTGCTGCAGATGACAGCGGCGGGGATGAACACAACCTCCCTCCGGGCTCTCCTCCAATGCGTATGTCCCCGTATTTATCCACTGCACTCATAATTCTCCTAACCGTATGTGCAGAAAAGTTCGAGGGCCCGTGGTTCACAACCCAGCTGACCATCTCTGCAACAATCGGGTTCGTATCCTTTATGCTCTTCTCATACTGTCGCACCCGATGGCCTCTCCTGTTTGCACCAAGGACCAAGCTAAAGGGCGAGTGTTCTCACTGGCATATGTCATTTGCTCACACTCACCTTGGCTCTAGGCTTTTCGCCACATGAGGCCCACGCTCACCAAGCCTTCTTCGGATGGATAATGCCAACCATAAGGACGTCTGAATTCACCGTATTGCAAATCGTCGGCCTAGACGCTGCCGTGGTTTGTACTCGATCACCCTAGAACAATCGCTCCCTATTTACCGCCACCCAGCTTCTCAATTTCTTCAAGACTGCATTCCAACTCTTCTCGGTATGCTCACTATTTGCTATTACCATTCTTATGCCGCTTAATTGGAAGGTGAGTCGATCATTGATGCCGTCGGCTAACGTTGACTCTCGCGTGGTAGCACAACAAAAACATGGATGAAGATGACGATTGGCCGAATGATGGAGACGACTGGCCCTCTTTCTTCCTACGTCCTTCCGTCTACGCCCGCCCGAGAATTCTTGATGAAACGTCTCCTGGTCCCAATACAACCTTTCCCTTTCCTAGTCGCGACTGGCTCGATCTCATCAGCGATGCCGATTCGTACCTTTCTATTCACCTCGTCTTCACCTACTTGTTTACTATCCTCGCTCTCCACTTCATTTACAAAAACTATCGTCGATTCATCCGCTCGCGCCAACTCTTCTCCCTCGAACTTGTGCATTCTATTCCCGCTCGTACTGTCCTCGTGACCGATCTTCCCAAGCACCTCCAAGGCGAACGACCCCTTGCAGAGTACTTTGAAAATATGGGACTAGCGGTGGAGAGTGTGACTGTATGCCGAGAGGTTGGAAGTCTGAAGAGGTTACTAGATCAGAGAACCAAGGCATTACTGGCTTTGGAAAGGGCCTGGGTAGACTATGTCGGAAATCCAAGCACAGTCGAAGAATATGATCCAGAGACCAGTGCCATGCCACTTGTTGATGCCGACGTCGAGGGCGGTACTTCGCCCAAGTTTGTCGTTCCTCATAAGCCTCGGCCCACATTACGCCCTGGTTGGTTCAAGCCGAAAGTAGATGCATTGGATTTCCTGGAGACCAAATTCAAAGAGGCGGATGAGTTGGTCAAGAAAAAGCGGAGGACTGGGAAATTCAGGACAACCGGGTCGGCATTTGTGACGTTCGAGAAAATGTCGAGTACTGTGAGTGTGTTCGTAATTTGTTTTTCTTTAACACTGAACGCCTGGTCAGCAAATCGCTGTTCAGGTGGCCCATGCCCCCAATCCCTTCCAAATCACAACTTACCCTGCGCCCGAGCCCCGCGATATTGTCTGGGCAAATATGGCTCCTTCAACGTCTGCTATTCGTACACGGGATGTCATTGTCCTGGTCCTCATGGTTCTTCTGCTCTTCTTCTGGTTTATCCCCATTACCGCACTGGCTGGGCTGTTGAGTTATAAAGAGATCAAGAAGACCATGCCATGGCTTGGAAACCTTATCGACTCGAACGAACAAGTGCGGGCCATCGTGCAGAACTCGTTGCCTTCTGTTGCAATGATCACGTTGAATGCCTTGTTGCCGTTCATGCTTGAGGGTGAGTATCCTCAAATGTTCACTTAGTGGTTGATGTTTGATGTTGCAATAGCTTTGACATATGTCCAGGGATATAGGGCTCGCAGCTGGGTTGAATACTCACTGCTGAAGAAGTACGTTCATCTAGATTAGCGTCTAATTTAATTGATCGTTCCGATTAGGTATTTTTTGTTCCTCTTGATCAACGTCGTGTTCATCTTCCTCTTGGCGACGACGTACTGGCAACTCGTTCGCGATCTGGCCAATTCGCCTGCCAAAGTCCCAGAAAAGTTGGCATTGGCATTACAAGCTGGTAGAGCTCGGCACTTTTTCTTATCATACGTCATTCTGCAAGGTCTTGGCATCATGCCTTTGCAATTGCTGAATCTTGGTGTGCTTATCCCTCGATTCTTTTTCCGCTTGTTCTGGACGAGGACGCCTCGAGGTGAACCGAATCTTCGCCCTCATGTGCCTATCTTGACTGATCGTTTGCAGACTTTGCGGAACTGAATGCACCGCCCATGATCAACTACGGCGTGGTGTATCCGCAAGCTATTTTGATGTTTGTGATTACGATGCTGTATAGCGTGCAACAACCGTTGATCGTCATCTTCGGTGCTATCTATTTCGGAGTTGGGTACGTTGTTTACAAGTATAAACTCTTGTTCGGTAAGTCCCCCAACTTGTTTGTAACTATAAGCTGACCGTCGCCTAGTCTTCTACAAGCCGTACGAATCACAGGGCCAAGCCTGGCCTATTACATTCGTCCGACTTATCTGGGGTGTTGTCATCTTCCTGCTGTTCATGACCGGTATCTTTAGTTTGAGAAAGTCATGGATACTTTCCTCGTTATTGATCCCACTGTTGGTGGGAACGGTGGCGTGGTCATGGTATATTGATAAGAAGCTGAAGCCTCTGAGTAAATATGTGAGTTTGAGTTCCGTGTTTGAAGTGCAGAGGGGAGAAGAGACGGCGGAAGTGTTGAGGCTGAGAGCTGGGCATCCTGTTACTTGGTCGCAGAGGTGAGCTGTGGTTCTAACTCCATCGAGGAATAGAATGGTTAATTGATGGTTTTGTAGTAATCTGAATCGGAGAAGGTATGCGCAGAATGACGATACGTTGTACGTCGCGCCAGAGGATGAGCGCACTGATTATGTGAGCCAGACATATTTTGACTCTGGGTGTATGCTGACGATGTTCGCAGTCGCAACCGCCTATGGCCAATTGGTACAGTGGTGTCCTGAAGTGAGTAGTTGATCTGAAGTGATTTAAATATGATTAACGCCAGTGTGTAGTACTGGGAAGAGGCGATACGGGCACCCAGCCCTAAATGGAGTCCTTCCAGAACCATGGCTTCCGCTGAAGAAGGGTCAGACATTGGTGAACCATAATAATAATAGCCAGCGAACCAAAGACAACGGCCAGACTGTTGTGCTCACCCTGCGGAAGCGATACAGCTCGTTACGAAACCGTAATAGAGGAAACCAAGAACCGGGGCCATCCTCGCCACCCCCCACAAGTAACGGAGTACAAGAGATACCAACAGACGCGGCTGCGGTGCCAAATCCATGGGGAGATGCCCGAGCGACTCCTCGACGGTCACATACACATTCTTCAGCAACACTACATCATCGACTAAGCTTTGATCATGGGTCCGGAGTAATCATGTTGCCAGATGATGGGGATTGGCTCGACTTGGATGACGACGAAGATAGCGATGAAGATCCGCAACATCATGAACAGTATGAGGCGCAGACGGGTGGGGGGTTGGAACAGAGTATTGCGTCGCTTGCAAGTACGGATTCGACGGCTCCGACACCTGGGATGGGTGCGGTGGGACCATCGAGGACGTCGAGGTATGGAACATATTTCCATCACCCGGAGAGGCGAAGGCAGACTATTCCGGGTGCGTTCCCTGGTCGCTGAGGTGGATGGAGTGCTACTATTATATATGCATTACTATTTTTTCTCTTATGATAGATACCCCGCATAAATAGAACGATATATACTGGCATTTGTCCCCTCCCTAAAAGGGTCTCCAATTCAAGGTATGGGTTGCGCGCCCACAAAGTGGGTTCTGCGCGAAGCAGAGCACGGGTCTCGTTGGGGTGGAGCCCACTGCCGACTTAGGAAGTGTTGAAAGCAGGTTGAAGAGGGCTCTCAGTGCCTCCAGCAGAGCAAGATGAGCGAATCGTGAAACCTTTCACGATCTTCTCTGATAAGAGAAGAAAGAGATGGGATAGTGTTGATAATATGGACAAAGAGTCGGGGCATAAGAGAGGCCCGATGAAGGACGGTGTCGATTAATGTGAGGTGTTCGGTTATGGTGCACCAACGTTGACAAAATTCAAAGACCCCCGCGTGCAAGATGTAGCTGCGCGCGAAGTTTATCTACTCTAACCATACCGTAATGTAGCATAGAACACTCTAGTTTCAAAGCAAATGACTTGTTTGCACGCGCGAAATTGATGTAACTTGTTTGCGTGCGCAAAACTGATGTAACCCCGCATGAAATTGATGTGACTTGTTTGCGCACACGAAATTGATGTGACTTGTTTGCGCGTGCGAAATTGGTGTAACTTGTTTGCGCATGTAAAATTGATGTAACTTGTTTGCGCGCGTAAAATTGATGTAACTTGTTTGCCTGCACGAAATCGATGTGACTTGTTTGCCTGCACAAAATTGATGTGACTTGGGGTCATATCCAAACTCCAGTGAGTCGATGGTATGTGAAAATGGGTTGGGGGCACAAATGACTGTATTATGGGTAGTATGTGTAACGACAGGGACATTACAAGATCTGAAGAGTAAGGTAGCATGATTAAAGGAGAGAGTAAGAGAACGGGGTATATGCTGTGGATATGGTCAATCAAGCCAAGAAATTGATATCGTCATCAACCAAGGGCCATTGGGTAGTGGTAGTTAGGAATGTGGGGCTTGCAGGTGCATCCTGGATGATCAGCGATGATGAGAACGACTCTGATAAGTCTCTGCCAGTTGCGCAGAGAGGAGCCATAGTACAGGTGCTACATGTGGGAGTTGATGGAGCAGTGGCAGGTGCGATATTACCCAATCCTGCCACAAATTGGAAAGTAGAATGGTCATTAGCTTATAATAAAGTTGAGCTAAAGAAAAGTACTTACCCTTTATGACTTTCAGCTGCTTGTGAGGAGGACTGATTGGCTCTTTCTCATTTGATGTCGACGTATGATCAGCAGAGGTTTTGCCTGAATACTGATATTACTAGGGTGGAGATAAAGAGTAAGAAAACGGCTTACCTTCATCCTCCGGATCGGAGCTTAGCTCAATTATCTCCCGTTTAGTACCTGTGTGGGCATTTGGTCCCACTGGCAAGGTATCAGCTTTATCGGAGTCATCGGAATATTCGTCATCATCGAGCAATGGGAATTTCTCAAGTATATCAATACCCTTCCACTGGAGGACAAGGGGCTCAGGGATCTGTACAGCAAGTGCTTGAAGGATGATGATCAGTAACGACCCATCAATATTATTCAAATACTTACTCAGGAACAGTTTTTGCTTTCTTTCACCCATTTTCTCCTTCAGCACATATCGGATTATATGGTCACCAGTTGGCATATCCATGTCCTTGAAATGAAGGACCCAGAATTTCCCACATCCAACCTTGCCAATAAGATGCCATGGGCAACCCTGGAATAACCTGTTGTCGGATGGCTTGGTGGTATTGATATGAAGATCAATGCACTGTTCATACCACGTGAACACGTCAGGAAACAGTTGAGCGAACCTCTTGGTCAACTCCACATTTGACCAGGACTTGTTGATGACGAGGTCCATGTTGTCTGGAGGACCGTCTCTAACGGCCAACTTGCAATCAACAAGGTGGTCAATAAACAACTCCTCACTCCAGCTCCGAGTGCTCTTGAGCTGATTGAGAAGGGACCTTGGATCATCGTAATCTTGCAGGACATATTCCTTTCCGTCTGGGTACAAAAATGTGTTATCATTGGTGGTCTGAACAGAAACGCATCAGAAAGTAGAAGGAATAGTGATGGTATATACTTACCCAATCAATGCCATATGGAAGTAGAACAATTGCCCTGATGCAGTGCTCTGGATTTTCTGCCTGAGAGGCCCTCAAAACGTTTCTTGACCTTGAGGGTAAGGGGGCAATCGGGTGATTCACAGCCAGCTTCGACTTTGACTTTGACTTGGGCTTGGGCTTCGACAACAATGCAGCCCTCTTTCCAGGTTGCTTTCCATAGCACTTCAAACCAGCATTGGTTTCCTTCTGAGCACGTTCCAGGTTGTCACCTGTTGTAACAGAATGTGCATTGAAGGAACATGACCCAAGTGCATCAAGGATCTGTTGAGCTCTTCGGTGCACCTCAGTGTGGATCTGACTCGGAGGAGGAGGGGAGGAGTTGGCCGACTTGTTGGATTCATTGTCAAAGTCAAAGTCAACCTGGCAAATCGTCATGGTTTGTCAGAGCTAATTTGCAAACAAATAAAACATTACCTCTTCCTCAATGTCGGAAGGCTCGATGTACACAGTTTTCGCTTTTGAAGCCTGACAACGATGTGGAGGCAACTCGGATACCTGCTTGGCATGAGTACAAGTCTGTGAGGAGTTGATGCTCTGTACTTACTGTCTCAATGTCTGAGACGTCAGCATTCTCAGAGATAGTCAAGGTCTCTGCTGGCTTGGTGGGGGTGCGAGGTGGCATGATAAGACGAGTAATGTCAAACAATTGACTGGGTGTGAGTAGAGAAAAGGGGGAAGGGGGGAAAAAAAACTAGGTTATGAGAGCTACCACAATCGAGGAATATATACCATACAAGTTTGTGGACTAAGGATACTCTAGCAGATGCTCAAGTTCGTAAACTAAGGATACTCTCCAGCAGATAGAGTCCACGTGACCAATCCTCTGCACATGGCAACCAGACAGAAAGGGAAAGACCAATATGCAGGGCAGTTCCCCGTCTCCCGACTTGAATATCTTCATAAGATGGGTATGTGCCATCCCATTCATTGGGTCATACAGTGTATCCTGCTGGCACATATCCAGACTGCCAGAATTCTGCCAGCTGATGTTGGAATGCGATCATCTCAGCTTCATCAAATGGGCAGTTCCTTTGTGGGACAGGAACAGCCTCAGGATGTGCATTGGACTCAACCTGTTCAATTGCTGCGTCGACCCCAATTTCTTCGTCTTGTAAAGACCCAGCACCTCCCTGACGGGGATTATGCTTCAATGTATGGCTTTCAACACCATAGTATCGCTCAATGAGGTCAACCGGAAGGCCTTCACATTCATCTCCATAGAACCCATGTAATAATTGGCCTTCAGCTTCTAGTTGCTGGTGATATGTCAATTACCTTCAGGTGGGATAAGTAATATGATACATACCACAGGTGACATGTTGTGACCTTCCCCTCGTATGGGATGATGGTTCCAATTCCCTTGGAACTCAGCACAATTGTGGTTTATAGAATCCAGGAAGAGGTGGTGGAGGAGCCAGAGGTGGGCTGCATCTGTTCAGTCAAGAAAATGGAGTTGCTCAAGCCACAGGAAGAAGGCTTTCCATTCTCGTGCAAATTGAGTCCCAACTTTGACCCAGAGTCGCTCAATGCAGGTGTTGTGAGTGGATGACCCCCAGATGAAACTTGCTCGATTGAACCCTCGTAAGAGGATCATCACTATCGAAACCTCCTTGTTCTCACCACCTCTATCTCCTCTGACCCTCGAAGGAAGGCCATACCTTCCAACCACCTCCATGAACATCTTCAACATGGTCACGGACGTATTATTGGTGCTGGCTTTGATACCAGTGATCTAGAAACATATTTTCAGTTACTTGAGTCAAGCACTCTTATGAATTACTCACCAACTGTGTGTAACCATCAGCCACACCATGAATGACAATGCCCCAACTAATCAGTTTATGGTGTCCGTCAATATGCCAAAGAGCATGAGGATGTGAAACATGGTATGGTTGCTGGTGAATTTTCTTCACCATATGCTTGCGCAGTGCGATTCTGAGCCCCATGACTCGCATCATTGATTCTACGATACGCCTCCTCTGAATGCGAATGTTGTTCCTCTGCAAAAATCCAAACACATATCGTTGCCCCATGTTGGGTCGCTGCTCTTTGAGTACTGAAAGCACAGTGTCAAGATCCATATTTGACATCGGAAGATACGGCTTTCTCTGAATCCTGTATCGTGTCATTGAGCAGCGGACAGTTTGACTTGAAACCCCAAGAAGCCGGGCAACTCTATTGATTGACATAGCTCCTACACCAAGGATCATCTTGCGAATGACCCTGGGATCAATGACTTTCTTTGGGCGGCCTCGCTGACCCGTTCTTTCTGTAGTCACCACTTCAATTTTATGAACTACTAAGCCCGTACTAGCAGAATATCAGTATATGACAGGTATGTGCTAAATATGTTAACACTCACTCGCCATCAAGTACAGATCCTCGATTCCGCAATGCCGTCAGTAGGGACGAAAACCACTTTGCACATTCTTCGATCCATGAGATTGGTACACCCTCTGTAAGGGCTGGGCCCTTACAGTCGTATCATCAATTGTTCCGGATTATTTTGAGTCGCTCATTAATAATTAATCATTTGTTTTTATTGTTTGTCTTGGACCTTGATGGATTACTCAATCCATCAAAATGCACTCCTTATAAATCTTGTTGTCAGCTGTCATTAGGACAGCTGACCTTATACCATACCATAAGTACACCCAATACATCAGGCTTACAGTACTTCGGTGTGAATGTAAGGTCATACGCTCTAAGTAAACCCAACGGGTTTACACTTTTTTACTGTACCCCACACTTGGGCATGTACTAAGCGAATCCATTAAACGCAATTATTGCACTTAAAAGCCTAAAGCAAAAACCTCTCGTCACCACTCACACAAATGACCTCACAGTACAACCACCCCCCCAGGCACTACGACGTGTCCGAAGACATGCAACCACAATTCGATGTGACGACGCACGATGCAAGTGCACAAGACGCACACACCCCACCTACACCCCATCCCCCATCCATCCCCTCACCACACAACGACCCAACGTCACCAATTCCCATCACCATCCCTCCAACGGACGCATCGAATCACGACTCATCCACTACCAGTGAGGAAGCTCCAGAGGAGCTTCCTCTTTTCCCCAAACTTGAAGTGAGACATCCCCTCGCAGCACAACCCATGTCGCCCAACACAGCACACCGGTCTGATGGTTCACAGTCTGAACCATCGACACCAGAATTCTCACCACCAACCCTTACCGACGTGGTCTCCCTAGAAGACCAAGTCAACTCAATATTTACAGACTATGGCATTATCAAACGCCAACGCCAACACCAGATGTTGGTATATGCCGAAACAATCGTAGCGGAGTTGTACAGGGAAACCGACTTGCCAGTAGAAGTCAGTTCCAATCGATTCCGCACCACTTATATCAAAGCTTTAACAAAGCTTTGCATGGCCTACCAAAAGGCTTGGGCCACGAAGGTCAAATGAACTGACCTTACGCCCATGCACAGCATGTACAAGATACAACCCACACAACCATACCTCGAGCACGTTCTCAACTCCACTAATGATGGGATCACCTTTGATCCCCTCAATGCCAAAATTGATGAGGCAATCAAGAGGGCCGAACAACACCCAGTGCACGAACACAATCATCAATGCAATAATGACAGACCGCCAGCAATGCCCCAACCACAACTTGGCATTGCACCACCATCGCCTGCCACTCTATCGAACACTGCCCAAGCTGTGGTGCACTTGCATGCACCCCGGCAACCTGGGGAGACAGACCAGGTGTACAATGAATGCCTTAGCACACAACAATGACACGCACAAGGGTACAGCCTTAGAGCTGCCCACTTTACTATCGAAGAGTCCACCGTCATGGACAGCGAAACTGTCCTGGGAAACAACACCTTCGCAAACCATCAACAACGCTATGCCCCAACTGGTGGGGCATCGCAAATACAACCACCCTCACTGTTAATGCAGCCTGACCACCAAAGTCAGATTACCATCTCAAACTCACGATGGTCACCATGACTACCCCCTATCCCCTCTCCTAAGGGGAAAGGACTAATGGGTGCACCATCACCGAGGACGATGATGCAAGGTAGCAACTACCTTGCAATGAATCTTGCTAAACCAAACTCAGGAATGATAAAACAAACCGCTCCACCCCTGCCAACAGCCGAACCATTGGTCGGCAGTAAATCTCCAGTGGCTTCGACATCAAATGTCAAAGCCAAACAGCCCTCAGCTACTAGCATTTGGGTGAATGCTAATACAATCCAAGCATCGAGCATGCCATTCGCACTACCCACGGCTAAATGAACCCCTCATGCCGACAAATGGAGTGACCGTATCGCTCTACAACGAATGCGTAACGAAGATATCCACACTCGTGGGTTGTCTATGATAGACGACCAGTACGTTAGGTTCAACGGACATATACCTGTTGAAGCGACTATGTCGGAACACAAGGAGCAAAAACTCGCTACTCGTGTATTCTTCGGAGGCCCCCTTAAGATGCCTCAAACATCCAACCCCTGCAAAACAGTTAGGGTGGCCTCCCCACCCCAACAACCAGTACTACCGCCTTCGCGGGGACAAAGCTTGCCCCCGCTATGTAACCTAAACCCTCTCCGAAACCTCCCTCCAGTACGGGAGGAAGAAGAAGAGGATGAAGAAGAGGAGGAATGAGAGGTGCATAACACCTCACGACTCCCAACACCAAGTCGAGGGACTTGTCATTACTCCCTAGTTAGAGAAGCATGTGACGAGTCCGTAACTCTGGGGATCGTACAATCCGTCCAGAGCTACAATAATCTGATGTATGATCGTCTACATAGAACGATCGACCAATACCTCACACAACCAATCGAATATCCTGAAGGTTATAAACCTTCGTTGAACAAGCTCCCCACAGAAAAGAGCTTGGAGCCATACAGTGGAAGTCACCGATTCAGAGACTTGTTGTCATTTGTGACAAGTCTCTGTGCTGACTTCGCCATGAAGGGACTAGGGGGACAAAACCCTGCCATGGACCATTTACGCATCCTGACCCTCCAATACTATCTCATTGGAGAGGCAAAAGAGATGTTCGTTCACCATGTACTTAGCATAGATCGTAGTAAATATGATTGGACTTTCAAAAGTGTCATAACGGCGCTCTATGACAGATTTATCAGACCGACATCGATGCATGAGGCTCGTGAAAGCCTCAAGGGAGTCAAATACAATCCCAAGGAAGGGATTCAACACTATTACGACGCCATCTTGGGCTACTCGCAAGATATGGCAGTCCATCCCGACAATTATTCTCTCATCGAGACCTTCTTAGAAGGTCTACCGCAAACTATGAGACACTTCCTTATGTTCGACAGAGGACTGTCACCTGAAATGAACCAACTCAAAGACTTCGTAGTGCACACGGCCGATTACGAGAATTGGATGCAAAGCAGCACCTTCTTCGAAAGGGTTTTGAAACCCTCTTGATCACACGAACCATCGGCAGGCTTCCCAAAGAAACCTGCCACGGCAGAACCAAGAATGAGGACCACATGGGTTCCTCGACACATATCCGCAGGACGGGATCGCATTCCTGCTCACGAGCTAAGGCGACCCTCGAATGCCTTTCCACCAAAGCGACCATCGAGACCTCCACCTTGACAGCATAAACCCAAGGCCCAATTTAAACCTCAAGTGCAAAACAGAGCACCTGTGAAGCTGATCCAAGGCAACAAGGCCACGGAGAAAGGGCTTTGTTATGAATGCAGAAAACATGGCCACTGGGCACAAGAATGCCCAGAGAAGGGGAAACGACGCAGCTATGTATGAGCCGCACACACAGTCATTCCAGCGAACGATGAAGAAGTTCTTCAACAAGAAGTTGAAGAAATCGAACAGGTCTTGACCTCAGATGACAACACTGAGGTCCAAGAAGAACCAGAGTCTAGTTTGTCAAACGGAGATGAACTAGTACAAGTCGAAGTCATCGAGTCAGACTACGGATCTGATGTTGACGACGAATATGATTTCGCTGCCATGATTGGCGATGCAGAAGATGTCAACGACAAAGACTGCGATGACTTCGATGTCGTCGACACTCTTACTGTCGAGCCCAGCGAGAAACCAGACCACGAAGTGAGGGTACGTCGCATCACCCTCCATAAAGAGAAGGATAAGATCCTTCAGCCCCAAGCATCCCCCAGTGAGAAACAATGTCTCACCACTCTTGTCAGCATCAACAGTATTGACGCTTGGACACTGTGGGACTCCGGTAGTACGACTACCAGCATAACCCCCACGTTTGCACAAGTGGCTGGCATCAGGGTCAACGAACTATTAGACCCTCACACACTGCAGCTGGGGACAGTGGGCAGTCGATCCACTGTCAAGTATGGAGCAACAGTAAATGTCGCCATTGGAAACATATGTACCTCTATGTATGTAGATGTAGTGAACTTCGATCGCTACGACATGATAATCAGTATGCCATTCATGCATACAAATAACATCATCCTCGACTTCATCAAGAATGAAGTCAGAATCAGGAACGAAACCATAGCGGTGGTGAATTTTGCTGGCGAATCAGATACTCGCCTGCGTCACCACCGTGCAACCAACAAAAACAAGTCAAGTTGACTTGTGGAGGATGTTCGACGAGATAATATTCATTGAACATCCATAGAAGAAGTTCGAGATGACGAACAAAGTCCCCGAGGGGAAACATTACCCCATGATAGCCATCACCTCCTAGAAAAGGTCGAGAGTTCCATGAACTCTCGAAGGGGGGACGTGGATCAAGAAGAACACAAGGTCTCTTCCAAGAGACACAAACCAAAGGAGAAAGCGCCCCCTTCACCAAATCAAGAGGGACAAAATGCCCCTCATGGACCACAAAAAACAAGATACAAGTCTCGTTTGATAGACAGACCAGCTCAGAACCCAATGTTCGAGTGGTATTATGACCCCCGAATGCCTGCAGAATGGAACGCCATGGTCTGCGGCATATGGGAAATGCGTCATCCTGGGGACGAACTACCAACTTCAACTGGGTTCACACAACCCAACTTCAACGATGTAGTCGAAACCCAGGAGTTTACCAGGGTACATTACCCTGATAAAATGGTGTGAGATCAACTCCGCAGTATGATCGTCACTCGTCTTCCACTGGAAGACGATTCAGAAACACAAATACGAAACACTCGTATTAATGCTGAAAAGAGGAATTGCCACCCTGAGTGACAAGGTCGGTATTCCAAGAAAAACATACCGACTCTGTGCCAGCAGTGGTTCAGCGAATTCGAGGACATCATGCAAGGTCCTCCCGATGAATTACCACCATTTCGTGAAGTAAATCATGAAATAAACCTCATTGATGAGAACAAGAAGTACAATTACTTCACTCCTCGATGCCCTCAATCTCTATGCAGGGAGTTTCACCAGAAACTCAACCGTTATGTGAACGCAAGATGGTGGGAGCCATGACATGTCTCCCAAGCAGCGCCGTTACTGTGCATTCCAAAGAAAGATGGTTGACTACAAACAGTCATAGATGCATGACAATGAAATGAAAACACTGTCAAGGACGCCACGCCCTTGCCAGACCAAGACGTCATTCGAGAAGACGTTGCTCGAGCGCAATATCGATCCAAAATCGATCTCGCTGACGCCTACGAACAAGTCCAAATACATCTGGAAGACGTAGACAAAACGGGATTTGCCACAATTGCTGGCACGTATGTTAGCAACATAATGCAGCAAGGGGATTGCAATGCCCCTGCAACCTTTCAGTGGTTGATGACTGCTATATTTCGCAACGTCATAGGTATATGTGTACACGTATACCTTGATGACATCTTCATATTCTCTGACTTGATAGATGAGCATGAAGATCATCTACGGCTTGTGTTCGAGCGACTGCGCAAACACAAGCTATATGTCAAACAATCCAAATGCGATCTGTATGCAGATCGCGTCGACTGCCTTGGTCATATTATCGATGACCAAGGGATACACCCAGACGAAGACAAATTGACCTGCATCTGGGAGTGGCGCACTCCCAGAAACTATACCAACGTCCAACGATTCGTTGGACTTGTCAACTACCTGGCAAACTTTTTGCCAGATGTATCTGCATACACCGGGCCACTGCTCGCAATCACTCAGAACAGGACTCCATTCCATTGGAGGCCCCTTCACCAACGATGTTTTGACATGGTGAAGAGGATCTGCGAGAAGACCCCCATCGTCAAACCGATAGACCCCAGAACTGGGGAACCTATATGGATCATCTGCAACGCCTCTAAGACAGGTGTCGGAGCTATGTACGGACAAGGACCCACCTGGGCAGACTGCCGCCCAGCAGGGTTCATGTCCAAGAAGTTCACCCCAGCACAGCAAAACTATGCCATGCACGAACTCGAGACACTAGCAATATTGGAAGCGCTAATGAAGTGGGAAGATAAACTTGTTGGTTATCGGATCCATGTAATCATGGACCACAAAGTGCTTGAGTTTTTCAAAACCCAAATGCGATTGTCCAGTCGACAACAACGATGGATGGACTACCTGTCATGCTTCAACTTTGACATCACTTATGTCAAAGGGGAACGAAACAAGGTAGCGGACTGCTTGTCTCACTACTTCGAAAGTGATACCCCAGGAGAGGAACACTCCCCTGGAGACTACGTCCAAGTCAACTACAAAATCGATCCTCACTGCGAGGATCTACCCTTACAATGAACCGAGGAAATCGAGCATCTCCTCGACAGAGTCAAGGCAATGGCCGAGCGACCATTGTGGCAAAGTGACTGCCTGTGTGAACGGCAGGAAGAACGAGAGGTCGAAGCTTGTGAGCTCCAAGAAGCAGCCCAGAGACAGGTTGCTCAACAGGAGCCACAAGGACGACTTGCCAAGTCCCCAACACTGGGAGACATGTTAACGGGTAATGTCACCACCAAAGCTCCAATGGAGCTCCCAAGCGACGTGATGAATACAATCACATCGGGATACACATCCGACCCCATATTTTCAGCGGTGCTTGAAGCACCTGAGAAATACAGTGGTTTTACCATCAACAATGACGGTATTATTAGAAGAACTACCCCCCAAGGACGGGAGGTAGTATGTGTCCCCAACAATCGAACCTTAATTACAGAGCTTTTGAATAAAGCTCACGAGATCGTTGGTCACTTCGGTGATCAACGGACAGCAGAGTACCTCTGAAGGTGGTACTGGTGGCCAAAATTAGCCAAAGACGCATGCATGTTCTGCAGAACATGTGAAATATGTCAATGCTCGAAGGTCTCAAATACGAAACCTTCCGGGACACTGCACTCACTACCAGTCCCAACCAAGCCTTGGGATTCCATTGGAATGGACTTCGTTGGCCCATTCCCTGAATCCAAAGGCTTTGACTACCTTTGGGTCGTCATTTGTAGAATGACGAGTATGGTACACCTGATCCCAGTACATACGCGGATGAAAGCATCTGAGTTATCTTGGATCTACCTACAAGAGATCGTGAGGCTACATGGCCTCCCTAGCTCAATTGTAAGCGATCAAGATTCAAAGTTCACCTCCATTTGGTGGATAGAACTCCATAAAATTTTAGGAGCCAAGCTCCTAATGTCCACATCATTCCACCCACAAATGGACGGACAGACTGAACGCATGAACCAGAATATCGGACAGATATTCCGAGCAACGGTCAGCCATGACCAGAAAAACTGGGTAGACAAGGTACCCATGACCAAGTTTGCTATAAACTCAAGTATATCGGCCACTACTGGGTATGCACCGTTCGAATTGAACAGTGGATACATGCCCAGCATGATCCGAGAAATACGGGGCAACCTAACACCCCCTAAGGGTGTTAGACTATTTGCCGAAGCCGCCCTGATAAACTTGGCGTCCGCTCATGATGCCATCATAGAAGCATGGGTTTTCCAAACCCGCCAGGTGAACAAAAAGAGAGGGCCCGAACCCGACATTAAAGTCGGGGATCTGGTATTCCTCTCCACCAAGAACCTGAACTTGCTGAAAGGCAGAGCTCGAAAGCTCTGTCCAAAGTTCATTGGACCCTTTAAGGTCCTGGAAGCCAAACCTGAGACGTCTAACTACTGTCTCGAGCTACCACCAGCCCTGCAGGAATGTCGAATACACCCGATGTTCCACATATCATTGCTTCGGCCCTATAATGCATTGGACAATACACTATTCCCTAGCCGAAATAAACCGGAACCCTACGACTTTGGCGTAGACGACAAACATGAATGGTTCATTGACGAAATCATTGGTCATCATTTCACAAACAATGGCAAGGCAGAATTCCAGGTATGCTGGAGTCTAGGCGATATGACATGGGAGCCGTATCGCCATTGTAAAGACCTAGCAGCTCTAGATCGGTATCTAGAGCTGAAAGGTGCTAACTCAATTCAACAATTACCACGGATCAGTCAATGACTATCCGTGGAAAAATTGATAGTGTCCAAATTTGGACACTTGACCCTGAGGATCACGTTCCCAATGTTTGGGAACACAAAGACAGGACAAATAACTTTAATTCATCCTCACTTCAACACCACCACCATGGACGCGCAACAACCCCAACACACCCAAAATCAACAATACGCATCAGCGCAGGGTGACGCAAATCACCCTGCACATCCTGGAGGCCCTCCAACGGGCCTCGAAGGGGGGAGGGCAATGGACGTATCACCTGACCCAATCCCAGTTCCTCACCACAATGGGCAGCAACTCGCTGCCCAGCAAGCACTACTATCTAACCTTGTGGGCTCGATACCACAAGGTCCAAGTCAAATGGATCCATCGCATTTACATGCGATGCCTCTGCCACCCCAACCTTTCACGCAGGGTTACCCATACCCTGCATTCTACCCACCTCCTCCACACATGTACGGTTTCACTCAACCATATGGACCCTACCCTCCTCCATTGGCGCCATACCCACCATACCAACAACCCACCACTGCACCAATCCAACAAATGCTGCCACTTCCACCGCAACCGCAGCTGTCACTGCCGACCCAAGATCAGCCAGCCACAACACCACGACCAACAACGCTGGCCCCAACATCATCATTGGCAACCAACATAGGGAGGAACAACGCTCCTCCATCTTGATCATCCTTGGTCACCTCGACTCAAGGAAGGAGTAGAACAAAAAACTCCCCAGCGCCCTCGTCCTCTAAGGACAAGGGCAAACAGAAATCAACCGAGTCAGCACAGCCTGCCCTTTCCTCAAAAGCCTGAGGAAAGCAAAGAGCTGTAGATATAGAGCTCGAGGACAACCAGTATGTCCAAGAGCTAATGAACCAACTCAACAAAGCAGGTCTACCTATAGACCTGATATCAGAAGTAAGCACCAGCTCCCAACATGGTGCTTGTAACGCAATTATCGAGGAGCTTCTCACGAAGCTCCGTAGTCTGCAAGATCATTTCGTCATGCTCGAAGGACGAAACAGTTTACTACAGAGGCAGGTCTCAAACCTGCAACGACAACTAAACGAAAAGTCGGACCACGAAGAAGAATGGCCCGCAAAACGACGCGCGATGTCTCAATTGACAACGTCGTCTCAACAGGGGGTGCATAGCACCCCACAGACTCCGACGACCCCGACACCATGCACTGGTAACGAGGTAAAACCATTACCTCGCCAACGTCGTCAACCTTCGCCTCCACCGACCATTTCAACCTCACATCAGCCACCACCACCACCGGCTGACATCACCTTACCATACATCAAGGAGGTACCGTCTGGGGACATCGATGTCCCCATGACAGAACCTCCTCAAACAACCCCATTGAGGTCAGTAAAACAGACCTCAAGCGGCATCGTCCCATCGGAGTCCCTATTTGAGGGACTCTCCTTTGGCCAACCAATCCTGGTACACCCACCAGGAACTCTCCTCCCAGAGTCTGAAATCCGACTACATCATGAGTTCGTCCGGTACAGTCCAGACGACCCAGATGAACGACTATCAGGCCTGGAATACTCGAGCGATGACAACGATTCCACAAAGAATCGTCGTAAGAAGAACAAGAACAAATCAAAGGTGTCATCATCAAATAATGACGACTGTGCCGATGTATCAGACTGCATCGGCCACGGAGGTAGAGTCCCCAACTTTTGGGGACTCTGGGGAACCGAACCCGGCATTCGAGAACACGACAACTTCATGCACAGAATGTTGTCGCATGACGTCTACTACTGCCAGTGAATAAACACTGTGTTCACTGGTACAAATGCCCGAATTGCTGCAAACAGTGAACTCCAAGGTAGGGAGTTCATCCACAGCAACAAGAAGGGCACTGTCCACCACATCGCAGGCCGGGGTCTACCTACAACCCCGAGACAAGTAATTCGATTATGGCGGTTCATGAACAACCACCACGTCAACATCCACAGCAGGTTCGAAGCATATTTCTTGCTTCGAGAACTGTA
>JAEUWP010000477.1:0-40016 GCA_018524725.1 Podaxis mareebaensis | reverse complement strand
AATACTATTTTATATTTCACTTCACATTATCACCTTTATCTGTTATATTCTATAGTAATCCATTTGCTGCCCCATCAATGAGAGAGGCTGGCTCTACATGGCACTCCAGATGTTCACTAAAGGGTCTTTTCTCCTCTCATATGTATGCTTGCCTCTAGCTAGCTCCATCTTCCCTCTGCCTCTTCTACTTCATCTCTTTTCTTCCTCTCTGTTTGACTAGTTGTACATCATATCTTGTGTTGGTTGCCTCATTGCTAGCCCCCTCACTCACCTCTTCATTCTCCTCCTACTTTCTTTCTTTCTATTTCTTTCTCTTATCTATAGATTTCGGCTCTTAAAACTTCTACCATGCACCCATTTGTAGTAGCTAGTCTATTGCAATAAATGTTGATTTAAAAAAAAAAAAAAACATGTGCCAATTCTGTCAAGGACAAAATCACCACTCATGGCAGTGCATTCAATGTCCTCAAACTCCTGTCATTCCCTCTTGATATCAATCCCCTGTCAATGGCCCCACATATAAAGAAGCCAAGAAGCATGTCCAGTTTCTCACCAACACTCTGACTCTTGGACAGCAAGGACAACAGAATATGTTGTACAAAGACACTTTCACCCTTATTTTGTGACCTATTCCCCATGACCATGGAGCCTTAGAAAATACCACTACTGAGTATACCTTCAACCCCATCATGAAACAAACTGAGGGACAGCATGTCACAACAAACAATGTCCCCATTCAAAATCAATCCAAATAACATCTCACTAAAATCAACACTTACTATAAATAAATTAATCCAAAATTCAATTACACAAAGGAAATAATATTACACTCTTCTTATCTCTGTCATCACCCATACCACTTCTCATTCCTTCTGCATCATCACTGGCTGTCCCTCCTCCCATCTCTATCATTCCATGTTCTCTCCTATCTTCATCTTGACTCATGCCTTAGTCATTGGCTGTACCTTAGATCCTTGAAGTCATACTATATTTAGTACTCAGACTCAGTGATACTCTGTATAGTAATAGTCCTCTTTCAGTAGATCATCTTACCTTGGGCTTGGTCTAGTATAAATAGAACACCAAAGTAGTTAGGTGTATCTCAATCAGGATATGTAGAACAGTAATCACTCTAGTATTTAGGTAGCTTGTAAAGTAAGTAGAACTTAGCTTTACAATCATTTGTACATAGCATGAGAATAGCAGGTCTGCCTTCTGCTTTATCTTCTTGCCATGTGAGAGCTCTACCTGCCTTGACAGGATAACTGGCATAACAGCTAAATCAATGGAGTAGCCTGCAACCTTACAAGTTGTATCTCTCCCTTGACAGTCCCTGTGAGATCTCCAACCAGCCTCTAGTTCACTCAGGTGAACAGATGGGTGTTCTGCTTCAGGAACTTAATAGTGTCAGGTTGTCTTAAGACAGTATCTCTCCATACTGGCATGATGACCATACTGTGCCTAAGTAACAGCTTTTCTTCTTTTAAGAGCAGTGAGAGGGTTCCAGGGTGTGACTTCACTAATTTTGAGGGATTGAGTTCTCCTTGAGGGTGATCTTGCTCTGACTGGAGATACAATGGTGATCTTGGTAACTGAGACATACCAGGGTTTTGTTGCTACTGTCTGATCCAACTCTTGCATCTTCACCTCTGACTCTATCAAGTAATATAGCAGCATCTCCTGATATGGTGATGGGAGTGGAGAAGTGGTAGGACATTCAACAAGGTTTCTTTCCAGGAGGGCTTGGATTAACACTTGTGTTTGCAAGGGAGTAAGGTGAAGGTATTGGAGTTCTTTGGAAATTAGGCAGACAATAGATGGGATAGAGGAAGAGAAAATATTGGCCAATGAAGTCTAAAAAGACAATGATTCTGAATAAATAAATTGCTAGTCATATGATAAAGAGTTGTTGATTTTGGTTAATCAGGAACTACTGGGTTTGATTTCTGATGATCAAGAATGCCTTGTTACAATTTCTGAGGACTGAGAACCTTCCACCTTGACAAACAGTGATGTGATTTACAGTCAAAAGTCTTCTTTGACAGACCACCAAGTGTTGAGTGGATGTATTACAAGCTTCCTGCTAGAGCAATAAGCAGGTATATTACAGTCAAAGGGGTGGGGGGTTTGGTGTCATTAAGGCACAGCATGAAGCAATGAGAACCAACAATGTCCCAATGGCATAGTGTGAAGCAATGAGAACCTCAGGGTGACTATAGGCATAACACAAAGCAATGAGAGTGAATAGTTGGAATAGATGGGATACAACATGGGATAGGGTACATGAGGGAAGTCTAATCTTGATGTTACAAGGTTTCTTCTTTGCCTAAGCAGTGTCTAAGCTGGAGGCCATCCTTGTAGTAAAGGTGAGTAGGTGAGCCTTGTCCCATATGGGTTAGAAGGGCCTGCTCCACTGACTCTATTCTCAGTAGTTTAACCTCAAGTGGCAATTCATATTGTCTCTAAGCAGTGAACTCATATAGATCACTCACTCTGTGGGACAGACACTAGAAAGATACCAGAGAGGGAGACTTGACTATCAAAGGCAAAGAGGGGAGGCTCAACACAAGGTTAAGGAGTGTAACACAGCATTAAGATTAGACTTGGCTAATCTACATATCCAGGTGGAGTACATATAAGAGTTTGACTATCTACTAAAGGAAGTAGATCAAATTGTACATACATGTAGGAAATCTGGCATAAAGCATACAGTTGGTATGAACTGACATACTTGTGCATAAGACTGAAACTACAAAAAAGTCTGCAAGAGTAATCATAGAACAGGTAGGCAGAAATGTTATGAAGGAGATGAAAATCATACTAAGATAAATATAGTACAAATGTCTAAGAATAGAAGAAGTAAGTTTAGATCACAAGTCATCATCATAAGGAAACTAAACTCCATGGAACCTGCATGCTTTGTAGATCTTCTCACACATCTCTCAGTCAATCAATTGTCACAGTTCTGTCATTTCTTGCCACAGATTAGCCATCCTATGGTTCATCAATTCCCATTCCTCAAATTCTTCTGCTTCAGTCTCCTCAGGCTCCTTAGTCATCTCAGAGTTCAGAATATTTGTAACAAAGAAGGTTTAAATAAAGGTAACAAATAAGGAAAGAACCATGTGAATGAGAATTGTACATAAAGGACTAAGTCCAACAGCAAGTATTTCTTAGGATACTCAAGGTTCCAGTATACTCACTACCATGTTTTCTACACCCTTTCCACAGATATGCAGTCCTCCCTTTCCCCCACTCTACATGCCTGATCATGCACATGCACTCCAAGTGACTCTGATACACTGGCTCCATCAGGTTCAACAAAGGCAGAATCATACAAAGAATAGGTAATCCTTCCTTCTTCCCCTGCTGCCCAACCTAGGCCAATCCTGACATTGATGAGGGTAGTTGCAATCCCAGCAATTTCAGGGGACCCATACAATAAAATGTGTGAGCTTGAGCACCTCATAAAGTATAGGATTAGATAAATAAGCATCCAAATCCTGTGAAGAGATAAGGTCTGTGGTAATGGTGTGCACAATCAGATTAACTCACATGTACAGTGCAGCACTTTCAATGAGAATGGCCATGATTTTCTTAGGAATGTTAGTATACTAGAGCTCTGTGGCAACCAGATAAAACAAGCTGTAGCATACCATTAGAGTCCTCCAACCTCCCAAAGCCCTTGTCAGTCTGGTCTTCTTCCATAGATTCCATATTATTGCTGCAGTGACAAAAATATTCATGCTATCACCAGAAATAGATCTGAGTAAGTGCACCTAAAACAACAAGGCAGGCTCTCTTACCAAAGTGAGATCACCACCAAGCTCTTGATCCCATCTCGTAAGATGCCCTGCATCTGGATATGAAATATTACTTCTCGTATCATTATCACTAGGTTGAATTGAAGTTAATACCCTGGGTGGTGAATCTAGTCCTTTTTCCCACCTAGATAGCCAATGGTCATAACTGCCGCGGCCCATAGAATTGCTTTCTTCTTTTCCCAGATAATATAAAGACGAAACGCCTGGCAACATTTTCCTTGTGTGTCAGAACTTGATTCCATAAATACTTGATGTTATTACCAATATCCAATCCGCGACCAGGATAGCAGACCATCCAACAACATTCTGTATGAACATCAGAATGCGCCACTGGTTTGGTCCTGCAATGGCAATGCTAGGCTTAATGACAGCAATCCAGGAAAGAACCCAGCTCTGCGAAGATGTTTTCAGGCTGAGACGCCCATATTGACGATAACCTGAAATAGAGAAGACAGACCAGGGTGATCGTAAAGAAAAGCAAGTAGCCCAGCATCAAGTATATTGACGTTCCCCCTGGCCCAGATGAGTTCCACTTTGTCGGCGTGACCTGACGATGGAGAACGAATGACGAGATGATGAATAGCACCAAAAACGCCCCATAAAGCGAGCTGCTGACGAAGAGAATTCCAACACTATCATAAATGTGGTTCATGAGGGAAGAAAGCAGAGACATGGGAGCTACGAAGGGACATGAGAACTACAGTCCTCGAGAGCTTATGCATTTGAATCGTGAGGAGAAGAGCGAAATGTTGGACTGATTGCTCACTAGCATGTCATTGTCGTCATGGAGTAGGCAATGATCATCAAGAATCAGTTCAATTAACTGCTGATGGGCAATCAAAGCCAAAGACCAAATGTGTACGGGTTTGTCCGTGAAAGATTCAAATTGCTTGAGGGGAGAGTGAGAGAAGAGGGGAAATTGGCGGCTCGGTAGCAGTTCTATCCACCTTTGAGCGCAGATGCATAATCGCGTAGTAGTGAAGAAAATTTGACCGGGAAATCCATTGCACAACCCCCTGCCAAACGTGAGGTAAACCATGATGTTTCGTAGGGACTTAGGTAGTATCTCGGTTTCTGACACGCGTGTAAGGATTAGGCATATATAAAGGTGTCGTAGGCTATGTACATATATCAATCTCCGGTCGAATGTTGGATCCGATTGCCTTGGCGTCTCTCTATTTATGCAGATTCTGCCACACTTGTGGCATAACTCGGCAAACCTGGGGAGTTGATAGACGAGCGATTAAAAGTGCGGACTGACCGGCCCTCCTCTCCTACTGCCCATCCAAGCCCGACACGGACATTCACCAGAGTAGTTGCAATGCCTGCGACTGCAGGAGCACCGTATAGTACTAGATAAGAAGCAGTCCTGTCCACAAGGTGGAAGACCAAGAACAGTACCATCCACACCCTTGGGAAACGGAAACGCGACGTTGTTGAGATGATTTGATGACACGTTGGAGAGAATGATGGTAACCTACGTATGAAGAGCGGCACTTTCAATAAGAATAGCAATCACCCTCTATAGATCATCATTCATCAGTCCCTTGACACTTCGAAAGGATGCCAGAAAAAAGAACACATACGATAATTATTTTCTGGTCGCCCAGAGCTCGGGTGAGCCTATTATTTTTCCATATTTTGTATGAGATCAGTGCCGTCGTAGTGATGGTGGTGCTGGAGCCAGTCAGCTCAGTAAATATCATGGCAAGAACCCTATGAGGAAGAGGTACCCGAGATTGAGCGAGGACAGGACAATAGTACCCTCCTCCCAAGTATGCTTATGCCTGGTGTAGTAAACAATGTCACCAAAGAAAAATCCTGCAAATGGTTGTGGGAATGTATGGTATACCCTCATTCTATGGGCGTACCTGCATAAGTAAGAGCTCCGATTATACTTCCCCAAAACACAATCTTCGGCCGCTCCCATATGATGTATAGGCGATACGCCTGGGAATATAGAATAGATTACTTCGAAGTTAGGCCCACGGTTACACAGATGGCCACACCAAGATAAGGTCCGCAACAAATATGGCTACATTGCCATTGTATAGCTGTATCTGGAGAAAAACGGATTTTTGAGGATCGTGATGCACTTGTCCCCCTGTTACCAGGTTCGGGTGCGCGAACATTATCCAAGAGAGAATCCAGCTCTGGAATACGTTTTATGCAATAAATGTCACAATTTGATGAGACGCCGAATGGGAAAGTCGGCACACCGTCGTGATAATGCTGAAAAGGAGGTAGCCGAGGGTAAGGTAAATTATGGTACCAGTACGTCCGGATGAACGACATTTGTTCTGTTTGCATTGATGATGCAGCACGAGTGTAGAAAGGATGAATAGAATAAGGAAGGCGCCATATAGCATACTAGCAATGAAGAGCACGCCGACGTTTGTTAGCGGGGAAGAGAATGGGAGCTGCATAGCCAGGATTCACTTCCCTTGAAAGCAAACATAGTTCTTATAAATCTCTTCATCCGTGGGACTGGATGCTCAGCACTACTTGCAGGAATAGCTGTCATGGATGTATCATCGCTCAGCTCGAATAGATGAAATCATCGTAATGTTACTTCGTTGCGTGCAACGAGTGATGAACAACTAACGAAGAGGAACTGCCGTTCGAAAACCTAGCCACAATTGTTTCCACCTCGGAGAGCCCAGATAATCAATGCATCACTCAGGGTAGAGATATAATGGGAGCCAGAACGTCCAGAGGCAATGTCATAGGTTCCAAATCGTGCGGTGTTACATGATAATAAGATATAAATATGCGAGACGAAAGAGCTCTACATTGATCGTTGCTTAACCAGATAATGTACCCCATCTTTTCAGAAGTTCGGAGAGCCAGAATCATGGCCGAGGCCGCCGACAAATGCCGAACCATGTACTGAATTGATGAAACGTTCCTCTTTTCCCACTGCCCAACCGAGGCCCACGCGGACATTGATGAGCATCGAGGCAACCCCCGCGACGTGGGGTGAACCATAGAGAAAGACTTGTGAGAGGGGAGGACTTGCAAAATGTGTGACAAGAAAGCAGAGCATCCAAGCTCTAATGCTATTAAGTTAGAGATTACAATCTGCTGAGATCATATCGGGAAGAGATACTTACGTGTAGAGAGCGGAACTTTCGACGATGATGGCCAAGAGTCGCTGAAACCGCGAGTGAGATGCGCGAGTACCACCGATGAAAATGCCTGCCGGATACCAACAAATATGATCTTTTCGCCACCAACAGCCCTTGTGAGCTCATGCCGTTTCCATACCCTCCAGGTTATAAGTAGTGTCGATGTTACGTTGACGCTATGCGTGGGTTGGTTTTGGTGTCTAATAAAGTCTGTGGCACCTGCCTAATTGATAGCCCCACAAGGACAACATTGGGAATCATGAAAATCAAACCATCCCTTGAGTAGCGCACAACTACCGAGAGTGTCAGACCTAAAGTCGGTGTTTAATGATGATATCATTGATGGTCATCAGCAAGGCCTTACCGACTGCGGCAAGTCCCAGAATAGCGGTGATATAGAGGATAACACTTTGATCCCAGATCACGTAAAGCCGGTAAACCTGGTGAGAGGTGAGACAATGCGCAACTAGTGCATAGGTAGCTAAGATTTACCATGACGAGGTCACCAATGAAGTTCGCGAGATACCCGATGATATGCTGCGAAAACATGAAGGAATTATAATACCGGACGCTCAAGTCGACGTTGGTAATGCGAGGGTTGAAACACATTATGGCGGAGAACACCCAAACCTAAAAGTTGTGTTAGCAAGTCATTGGCGAGATGAATGATAAGCTTCCTCTGACAGTAGTCAACACAGCAAACATCATATAGCTGAACGTCAAGTATATGCTCGTACTAGGCGATCCTGATACCTTGGCCGTCTTGTATTGTTGGTGCAGGATGATCGCAGATAGTACGAATAAAATCAAGAAGGCACCATAAAGCATACTAGAGACGAAGACAATCCCGATCCTAAATATCGGTATCTGGAAAATGACTGACATTGGTCGGGAAGGAGGGGGGGGGGTGTTTACACTACCTAGCCCAATCATGAAGTCTTTAATACAGGGCATCTATTTCCACTGCCATGCCTCCGTTTAGGGTCGGAAAGGGCTTTTCGGGTACGTTCGACAAATCACCGATCATTGATATGGTTTTCATCGTTTGAGGATTGCCGTGACAGGGCTCCAAGTGCACAAACGTAGGGGTAGTACTTGTAGTGCGGGAGAATGGCTGAGCACTGAAGTGAAGTAGATCCATTCGCTTCCTTCTGTTTCAAATTTAAGCCCACGAAGTCAAATACATAGCCAGAAGGGATTTCTCGAAGTGCAACATGGGTGGGTAAGTATAGGTGGGCAGTGCATCAACCTGTCTCTAAGAAACCGGTTGCGCAAGGCCAAGTGCAAGAGCCGACAGGAGCCAGCCTGAACTGGACGCGTCACGTTACCGATCGCGGAAACGCGGTGATCACGTGGAGCATCAACCTTTCGCGTTGGTGCAGAGATTCATTTCTGGAAACATCAAGACCTCCGCCATGGACACCACTGGATTCAGCCAGGTCGGACGATATGGGACGCTCAGCCTCATGAAACGTTCGGAGCCCGACACCGTCGTAACAGCATTTGGAATCGATACAGAAGAACTCACGTTTGGACGGGACCCCAGTTGCAGTGTACGACTTTATTATTCGGATATCAATCTTGTTCATTGCAAGATTACATTCGAAGAACGGAAGGTATGAGCGCACGCGACGCACATCCGTTCAAAAGCTGACTCGTATCTTCAGGCGTTCCTTGTTGTATTCGGAAGTGCAGGCCTGCTTGTTGACGGATGTAGAGTCTATCCTAATGGGACGCCTGGAGGACAACCAACAACGATCCCGCTCTCAAATAACTCTGAAATAGAGATCCGCAACAAGCGCTTTCGGTTCTCATACCCTCCCAAGGAAATACGCGCCGCCCTTCTAGCCACCCCTGCTCGTCCGTCCTCACTCAAACTCCTAGTTTTCATTGTCTAACTCGAACTAACAGGACCGAACCGAAAGCTTCGACTCTCCATGATACATTCTGCGCAAGTATTCTCGCCTCGTCCGTCGAAGGATCCCCGCGAAAACCTCAGGATACTTAAAAGTCCAATGAAGAACGCTTTCCGGAGTCCAATGAAGCCATCTGCACTATCCCAGTCACCAATAACTGCTGAAGCGGATGATGATGCTGATGAGGAAGAAGAGATTGTGCTTGTTGACGGCAATCACCCCCGTGTGGTCGAAGAAGATAAGGACCTTGTCATCCTCGAGGATGTTGAGGTGCCACCTGCCCAACCTGTCATACACGTCCAACCACCAAAGACCCCTCAACGTCGACGATCTCAATCACTACACCGCGCAGTCCTAATACGAAGCGCGCAACGAGCGGTTTTAGAACACGAGAGACAACGACGCCAGGAAGAGGAAGAGAGGGAAGAGGAAATGGAGGTACTCGACACCATTGCAAGTGACGACATGAGCAGCGATGAGGACCCCAACATTGGTCAACAAGATAAGAATGATTACCCACCATCCGATGAAGAGACAGACAGCGACGAAGATGATGGCGGGGAAGAAGCTAATCAAGGCCAGCAAAAGCCACTTTGGAGAAAGAGTCTAGAGAGATTATGGCCATTCAGAAGCTCCAGCCCCACAAACGCTGAGGTATCTCCCCAGTGTCTATATGTAGAGTGTCGACTAACTCAGACCGTAGGTTATCGAGGGAGAAGGGGCGGAGCTGGAAAAACAGGACGAAAGTTCGGAAGAAGTAGAAGATGATGAAGGAGACGAAGCTGGAGAACGACCAGAAACGCTTCCTTCTCTACCCCAGGCTACGCCAGTCCGTCGCCCATTGGGTTCCTTTATGACGCCCCAGGTTACGCAGAAACCTGGTCTTTTTGACCGCGGACAGAGCATCGAACCAAACCGCGGTCGATTAGGCGGAGGGCCTCCGGTTCGGTATTCCATGGGTGGCGAGGCGAGAAGGATTCCCCTGGAGTCTGCTTGGCGCGTTAAGGATATCGTTATCCCTCTTAAGGGAGAGGAAGAAGAGCCTAAGCCACCGGCGACTATCGGATCTAATACATCCGGCACTCCGCGCCCCTCGCATATTCTAGGACAAGCTCAATCGTCACCCACGCAGCCTCGTCCAGAGGTTAGCGCAGAAGAACGAAGGGTAAGTAGATCACATCACTTGTTACAGACACCAAGATCAGATTGACTAAGACGGGATAGGCAATACAAGAGCGCAGGCGCAGCGCCCTTCGCGAAGTGGACTCCTATTCCTACTTCGGAGGTGGGATTCCCGGCTTATCACCCTCAAAGGCATCTGCATCTCCAACCAAACCGGGATTCAATGATCTTAACAATCCGTTCCGACCGGTGTCCCCTACCAAACGGGATTCTATCGCCCCAATCAAAGATATTGCGAGGCGGTTGAGTACGGACGAGGAAGACGAGAAGTTGGATACCCGCAGTCTACTCGAGCGGATGAAAGAAACCGTTGAGGGTATGAAAAGGAGACGCAGTACTATCGGCGGGTCAACGCCAAGTCCTGTGAAACCTTCGTCCAGTTTGAGCCTCTCCGAGGAGGTTGCGCGCACTCCACTTGCGCATATTTCCCCTGAAGACCAGGGCGCAGAAAAGGAGAACGACGCGATGGATGTCGATGAACCATTGACCTTGTTACAATCCACGGACAAAGATTCTGCATCTCTGGAGCCGCAGGCTGATAACGGACAAACTCACGAACCTGGGATGGACGATAAACCTATTGTTCCAGTTATTGTCGAAGAGACTACTGCCGACGAAGGGACCCAGCTACCAGAGGAGTCAGCACAGCCGGAACCTGTATGTCTCACGCTATACTCTGACTTTCATCCAAGTTTACGTTTCTATTCCCTTAGGAACCATCTCAACTTCAAGCGCGTCTAAGGCGCTCTCGTACCAGGAGTCGGAGTCCGCAACCGCCAGCAGAATTGGCACAACCTCCGGTCGCCCGAAGAACCCGCAAAGCAACGGCTGAGCCTGAAGAGACTCACGAAACACCAATCGCCGATGCACCAAAACGGACCGTGCCTAGAGCTACCAAGAGGATAGATCAAGAAAAGGCCTCTGCTCCTGTCCAAGTAGCAGCCTCAGGACCGTCAAGACGAGTTCGCAAACCCGCTGTCGAGGCCGAGGAAACCCAAGTGACCAGGCGAAGTCACAAGGCCCCCACCGGCGAGGGGGAGCCCGCGCCGGCAGCCAAACGCACTGCCAAGAAAGCAGCAGTCAAGGAAGAGGAGGATAAGACTACTGTGCCCCCACCTCCACGTCGTGGCCGACCTCCAAAAGCGATGACAGCAACGGGCTCAGAACAAGGAAGTAACGACGCCATGAAACGTTCAACAGCACGTACGCGTGGGACAAAGGTCACCCCTATCGAAGTTGACAATGGCGATGGCGACGATCCACTTGATTCGTTTAACTCTTCTGAACGCGCTGCCACCGAAGAACTCCCGCCCGCTCCTATACCCGGTAAGGCTGCGACGAAAGTCCGTAAAGCCCGAGCGGGTGTGAAGCAAGAACCTGAACCCACAGAAGCTTTGAAGACTACGACTACGAGGTCAAGAGCTGCCACCACTACGAAGACCCCAGCACCTACACGGAGTCGACCTCGGAAGACTCCAGCAACGGCCCCCGCGGCCACACAGGTAGAGGTCGATAAGGAGAACGAACCAGGAACTCGCGCTACCGGAGGTCCGTCTGGAAAGACCACAGGAGATACAGACGAAGGAGTGGTCGTAAAAGTCAGGACTACGAGGAAGACGAAGACCGTAGCAGTTAAGCAAGAAGCCGAAGAGGCAGCTGCGGCTGCTCAACCCAAGTCCCGAACGACCCGCACAACTCGCGTTCGTACGAAAACCACTTGATCGGCAAATAATAATATCCACTTTCGTCCAACCTTTTTCCTTTGTGTATTCTTGTATGATTTCTCTGTACCTCTATGGGACTCTTACGACTTGATGTCTTCTGAAATCTGGGTTTTCTGAACATTTCAACACTCCAACCCCTGCCCTATTCTGTGATAATGTCTGAGATGCATGTGACGAATCGCGATACATTTTTTGCTCAAACGTGCACCACCATCCCGGTGTTCTGGAAGATACGACGTACTCAAATATAACAATCAAGTCCTCGGTCTCGCATGCCCTCCGAACAAGACACAAGATATAGGATTCCAAGAACCTGAACTTTGGATGCCAGGCAACTCCCAGAGGTCCTTCAAACCTGCCAATTCTGCTCTCAATCCCAATGCGTCTCAGCTAATTATAATGACCATGTTTGATGATCGACACGAGAACATTGGGGAGCGCATCCTTATGGGGTCGACTCGAGACCTATAAGATCTATAGCTTACACAATTTCTTGGCGACGCCTAATTCGCCATCCTTCATCTTAGATGACAAGAAACCAGTCGGAATGATTAAGTTCCGATAAACCTGCTACGATGATGACTGATGATAGTCATGCAGAAGATCGCTGTTCCTTTGCTTGCACAAGCTTAGAGCGCAAGCCACATGCTGCGCTATAGCCTCGGAGTTATCTGCAGGTCTCAGGGCAAACAGATACTCATCAAAAACGCAGATTCTAATGTTCTTGATTGTAATTACGCTCCCCACGACGTAGGGTGTATCCAAGTGGCATCTAGACGCCACACATCGTTAGAGTAACTACGATAGAATCGCTGCCGAATATGATGCACGATAGACCTGGCACCGCTCGTGACAGCTCTATCGCCCCAGAAGCCTTCTGGTGGATGTACACGCACCAGAACCACTACCATGCCTGATGATATTTATCCTGAACTATACCTACAACGCGAGGTATTCAGTGGGTAATTTTCTGGTTTAGCTCAACACATCCTCATTGACACACTGGACTTGATTGACAACTTATACGAGCACTCAGTTCTTGGATAATCATCGTAACTACAAATCATGGCCTTACATCACATGGTGGCTTATCACTTGATGCCTCCAAGCAAAAAAAGAACAGACGATAGATAAAGTGAAGCGTAATTTGCTTAGATATGGGGCATTTAGTTTAGGGGTATAACGTTCGCTTCGCATTGATCAACTTGATCAAGCGTCTGCGAAAGGTCGTGGGTTCAATTCCCACAATGTCCATTTTGGCTGAAGTTCGTCAGTTTTCGATGCCGAGCGAATCAATACAGCCCCTGGTGCCACTCTCCTAGGTTCAGCACTTTTGCTCCGGCAAACGTTATAACAGGGCACCGGGTAGCCCTTAGGATCTTCTCACCAGAGAAACATAGTTGAAAAATAACTTGGCTTCGGGTCTAATAGTAGTAACATAATCTTCTTGTAATAGATGAAGTGGACGGACGAAAAGCAATTAGCCGTTGCCTAGCTAGGAATGTGACAGTATATAAAGGTAACTTGTGATCCGACGCTGAGTCCGAAAATAAATCATACACTAAGATAAACTCAGAGCAATACTAGCCCTAGTTAGGCGGAACAGCGTGGCCTGATTCTCAACGTTCAACGTTAAAAAGTAGAGGACAGCACGTAATCGAGCATCAAACCAGCCCAAAGTGGCCAACCAAGATGCCCGTTTCGCTTGAAATTACCTATCGACAGAGATCAATGGTAAGTTCAACTTCTAGGAAAGGTATATTGTTCGAAAGTGGTCCACTCACGCCAGCAGCTCTCGGGTTCATCGAGGTCCACAGTAAGAAATTGCCAAACCACGTGTATGGTGGTTCCACCAACAGAAATGACGAAGAATGGCCAGCCTTGATTATTCAGGACGCCAGCGATGGCGAGCAACACAATGAAGCAGAATGCAATGAGGACAAGCAAGGGACGAATCCAGGCACCAAAAAGGATGGCGGTGGATTTAGCGCCCATTTTAATATCATCCTTGATGTCTTGGCAGGCGTAAATAGTGTCTAGATATTTGTTGTTGATGAGAGGCGGAGTACTGTCTTCAGTAGATTTTCAACTAACCATACAACATAGTCCAGCTGTTAGAAGCAGCGTAAGCAAAAAATTATTAATGACGGTGGTTCATCCCATGTACTTACCACCAGCAGGCTGCCATAGCGACACATAGAAGGCCGTCGTCAACATAACCGGTCGTCGCGACCCACGCGGTTATGAACCCGAAGTTCATGGCAAAGCCCAACCACGCTTGAGGCCAATGTGTGAAACGCTTCATCAGAGGGTAGATCGCAAACCTGTAAAGTAAGAAGTTAAATAATTCCTCGAAACGGCTCAAACCTGACGTACAGTGGAAGGAGCTGGAAGATGGCTACCCATAATCTGAAGGGAGAATCTATAAGAATTTCATAATGAAAGAAACCGGACTTGACATACGCGAGACCCTCGAGCGTTGTCACAAAGAAAACCAAACCGATAAGATACTGAACTAAAACATACATGCTCGCAGCGAAAACGGTGATCCTACCACTCGGGAGTGGTCTTTTTTTGGTACGGGCTATGAATTTCTCCCCGTTACTCAACCACCGTCATAGGCAGACCGGACTACACTTACCGACACCAGCGTCCAATTTGCGATCAAAGATATCGTTGATAGTACAGGCTGAAGTGCGCAAAATGATAGCGCCGAATAAACAATTAAGCATGGTCCACCAATAATCTCGTAAAGGCGTTTGCACGCGGTATGCAGCCATAGTTAGACCCCAGGCTAGAAGCACATAATATAAGGTTGCAGGCATTTACGACGAAGCCGAAATACATACCAAAGGGCCAAAACATAAGGATAAACCCTGTTGGCTATTCATATAATCAGCATGATACTGGCAATGAGAATCTTTCTTAGAGTTTCTGTACCTTTTCTATTCTGGCGAGTTCGAGATAGGGCCGGGTGGGAGCGGGGAAGAGATAGAGGGGAAACCTGGGATGGGACTCCTGGCAGACGTCCTGGGGAAGGAGGGGAGTATTCTCGGCGTCGATACGGCCCATTGCAAGAAAAACTGGAAGCGGAGAGCAGGAGATCGTGATGAGGGGTTGTGAATTTCCAACCGCTTTTATATGTTCCTACATAACTACACGTGCAAACCTTCGTGACTACCCAGCCGTGCTGGTGAGCGAGGGTAAGTAGAATTGATCGTCGGCCCTAAGTCATCTACTGGCTAAGATCGTAATCTCATATGAGCTGTAATCCGAATCTCCAAAGGCGACGGCCGGAAGTTTCAATCAAAATCCCAAGCGGGAGCGGGTGGAATCCAGATTCAATGACAACATCAGCTGATCGCTTCTCTGACAGGCCTCAGGGTCGGTCTCACTGATAACGATTTCGCCATCTGTCATCAATCACTTGCCCTGTTCGTGTGTTTTCTTGCACCGATGAAGTTCAGGATCGTTCATATGCGACAGAGGGTGGGTCCAGAAGTCGCCAAACAGATGCCCGGAAAGTTCACAGTGGTCAGCCCTTCATTGGTAATGAGTCTTGACAGTTTTAATCCATTCGGTATAGCAAGCGCTAGAAAGCTTCTTAACGTTCACGTCGGAGTGCTAGAAAAACCACAAAGGAACTCCCATAGCTTCCACGTGTGGAATTATAATCAGACCTTGGGAGAAATCCCGACTGAGGTGGGTTACTGTCACGTCCTTGACGATAAGTGTTTAGCAATCATCATCGTCCCCTCAAGGCCAGCGATAGCTTGCATTATGGATCAGAACATGAGCGATATTTCCACACCGAAGGTTACCACAACAAAGGAGTGGAGCGACACAACTGTCAGCTCTGCAAAAAAAAATAGAGAGGATCGTCTGAACTTATGCTGGGCCTGCGCGGAGATGTATTTTTCCGGGGCTAAGATTACAACAGCTGGGCAACGAGCTGTTAGTTGTTAGAGCACTTTTTGAATCTCCTTGGGATTTATAGATCTTGAATCATGGGGTAGTAAATCAGGCTAGATGATGATCGTCGACTTTGACAGGTTAGAATGATACGTATTCGTGGTGAATAATCGGTCTGTCATGTCCAGAGGAAGAAACGAAAATCGCAAATGTCATAGCGTTTGAGGAACCGGGTGTAGGCGCTTGGATACTATGATTAGGTCCAAAGACTGGAATACTTTTAGATTTGCCCAAGAATTCGGCACCGCGACGCCTGGCATGCTGTATAAGTTCCCAGGTATATATTCCGGAGGTTGCACTCAGTTTTGAGTGGATCCATTGCCTCCAGCTAGGTACAGGGGTGTCCAGTTGGCAGATACTGAAGTAGTGACCTTTACATTGGATCATATGACGACAAGCCGGAGGGCATTGTCCACCGGGTAACGTGGCCCTGGAAGTGTGACGCAGTTCATTCGTCCTGACCGTTTCTTATGGAGGAATGTTATTTCAGGGTCGCTTGACCTAGGTGTAATCTGTCCCAACCCGACGCCTGATACTTTGCTTTTTTCTTCTATCATTGTCTTGAGTGCCCACCATAGAACTTTGCGTCCTCGTTGCAGCTCGCAATCTCTTTGCTATAACGCGTTGAAAATTAAAAAGGACCAACAAGAAATACATTCAGGTTCCGATCATGACTGACTTATATAGCTAATCCTTGTGAGAGGCACCCATGACATGAGAAGGGATTTAGGATCAATCAGAGCTATATTGACTCTAACCAAAATGGTGGGTATCTACAGCCGAGTCGTCACCGGTATGATGTTTCAACGGAGTTCGGGAAGGGAATAATATATCCATCGACGCACACAACCGCACACGCCATAAGAATCAAATCAGAAACACGCTTCCGACTAGATACGGGGGCGTCTTCGTGATTGTCGAAGCGGTGCGCCCATAACATAACCCGACGATATGAGGATAAGAACGCTCTAGATGCGCCGAATATATCGTAGCTACATGAATCGAATTCGGTTTTCTTCATCAGAAGTACGGAAACGAGATGCATGTTAAGCGAGGAGATATACTTCCAACGGAAATTAGTACCAAGGTTCATGGTTATCGGCTCCCATTTGCTTTCACTGAGTGCTGACAGGATAGAGGAGGATGCCTATTATGCTATGACCCAAGGAAAGACCCACACCAAAGTTGTGTGCGCTGAACTCGAAGGGGTTAATTGTCACGTAAATATTTATTGACGGCCATCGGCCGAATCGGCGGGCACTCTTGAGGGTTTATCAAGGGGCTGGCAGCGGGGTAAGGGAAGTCGCTGATGATGAGTAAGTACTTCTAGGCTTGGGGACGGGAAGCTACACGGCAAAGGGCCATTGGGGAAGGAAAAAGGGAACATGGCTTGGAATCACTGTTGAACGGCCAAATCAGTCATCCGTCGTGTCGCAGGCACCGGTGAGAAGCCGTAAGGAGGGGTTTCCGACTAGGATGTGTCGCATTTGGATGTTGGCAGTATTTTCGCGCTGGGAGTCGCGTGAGAGTCGGGATAAACGGAACCCGGAACGTCACCTTTCTGCGGCCCGGTCCGAAGAATCTAACGGTTAAAGTGTAAGCATACGACTTGCTTCGCCGCCCGAGAAGGCAGAATTTTCTAAAACAAAACTGTCCACGATGACCGAACCATAAAACTGTCAGAACTAATGGAACAAGTGAAGACTCATGCTGGGAGTTGTCGAAAGTGCTTGGCTCTACGTGCTTCCAATCAATCGGCAGTTAGATACGTCCGCCAGTAAACACCCTCACGGGAAGCGGTGTTCCGGTCCGAAGAAGATTGAAGACTTGTATATGGACCTGTTTATGATGACTGATCGCAAGGGATGAGACAACTGAGTTCAAGGAAACGTCGGTGTCTGACGGACAGCATGTATTGACACATGAGACTGGGAAAAGAATACGGTACAAGGTCAAGGTGTGGGTCGGGAGCCGTAAGAGTTTACCTCTCTTCACCAAAGTATTCTTCCACCAGCACCTTCTTCCGTAGTTGAAGAAGGGTCGACTCCATTTCCTCGCGCGATGGCATCTTTGGTGGTAGAAGGTGTTCGGCTTGGAGGAAGGGGATGAAGGATGCGGCGGTCTGAGCATGTAGTCGGACGGGATCTGTGCCAGTGGCGGGTGTCTGTATAACTGTAGACTCCACGCCGCCCTCGGTTTTTGTTCGTTTGGACTCGTCTCTGGCCCCATCCATCTCTACATCACCGTCACCGTCGCCGTCGGCCGTTTTCCGTTTTGCAGTCGTTTGTGACGTTTGAGATTGTGTAATTGTGGGTTGTGTAGACGCCTGGCCAGGTATGGGTGGAACAGGGGTGTCTAATGGAAGTCCGAGGGTTTCGCGAATATTGACAAAGGCTTCTTCCCAATCTAGTGAAAGGTGGGTGAACCCACGTCAAACTGACACACAACGTTAGAGTAATGCGCACCTTCTGCCTCTGCTTGCCGTTCGTAGTGGAGAAGGTTCTGATCATTATCATCAAGGTCGCCGTAATACACGGGGCCTTGGTTCAAGAATTTTTTGTAGTATGCGAATACCAGGTTTTCTTCCTCCTCTTCCTTTTTCCGACTCTGGAAGAGTTCGCGTACTCCAGGCAAGTCTTTCGCCCGACCAAAATATCTAGATAATTGTCAGGAAATGGGCGAATGGCAATTTTAGAAAGACATACTTGTAGCCTTTCGTTCCTGGAACCTCTTTCCCGTCGTCATCCAACATTGCCACATTTCGTCGATAATTTGCTCCTCCGAGCGCAACAATCTGATTCTCCCAGTGCCGTTTCTCGCGTAGAAGCTTGTTGATTTCGTCGTTGAGGTCCCGGACCTCGTAGTCAGTCAAACCAGCTGTTGAAGGGAGTCAGCAAGATGTCACATCTACAGTTGTGCTGAACGCACCATCTTGGATCTTCGATACCTTTCGACTAATTTCTCTCAGAATTTCACCTCTCCACCGTTCACATTCGCGTAGACTCTTGCATGCGCTGGCCATTTTCGGTCGCCGGTCTGCTCGCGTACCGAGCCCAAGCTCTGCGGCCTGGGCCTCCCGGAAACGGTAGAGCATAGATTGTGCCTTTTCCTCATTACGAGCCTATCTCATCGTGTCAGTAACCTGCGTCGATGACATATGCCGAAAGCGCACCTCACCATTGTGTGTTAGTATCGAGCTCGTTGTGCTGAACAGCGAATCAAGGAGGGAGGTTCAGTGGCATGACGTAAGCACTAGGGGGTGTTGGTAAATAGGGAACAACAGCACGGACGTGCTGGTCCCAAAAGCGAAAACGTTCATTCAAGACATTAACTGATATTCTGTCTTATAAGATGGCGCCTACGGAGCAGGACATTGAAGAAGGTAAACGATTGCAAAACAATAGATTATGATCATATTCACTCGCGCAGAAAAGCAGCACTTTGCTGAAGTCGTAATGACTTTCCGCTCCTACGCTCGATATGCTGTAAGTTTAGTCTATTCCACTCCTAAACCGTTATTCCAACACGAAAGATTCATCAGTTATCTGCTAACAATAGAAGACGCAAAGACATGTTCCGCCTCCCCCGAGCTGATATCGAACTTATCCGTGGGTTACGATACCGCGAGAAGCTCGAATTCGTTGACCGTGCGATACTCGAGAATGCACATTTTTTGTTGAAGATCGTCGAAAATCCAGAGATATTTGGGCATGATATTGATTTTGAAGAGTATGAAAGTGATGGGATGCAGAAAGGTAGTGGCGACGAACGTGAGAGTGGTGAGGGGAAAGTGCAGGATGGACCGGCACGCACTCAAGGTCATGGACACGATCATACTGCCGGTACGTGCGCTGTTAGTGCTCGTTTGCGGGGAAGATCCTGTTGTTGAGAGCGAGCTTCTAGGACCGAGTCATACACATTCGCATTCACAATCTCATGGACACTCGCATTCGCACTCCCATGGTCATACTAACCCAAATCGCCAGAAGGGATTTAGACCTTCCGAGAGCGATATGGACAAGCTCCGGAGCACCCTGAAACAATTCGTGCGGGACTGGAGCGTCGAGGTACATCATTCCGTCAGCCACCTCGGTCACTGATCATTGAGATAGTTCACGAGCGCAGGGCAAACCCGAACGGGATGCATGCTATGAACCCATGAAACAAGCTTTGTTGGAGTACTTCCAGGACGTAAGACCAGAAAACAGGTAAGATCTATCCGCATTGTATTAACCCATAGACATGGCGGATCCACTGAGTTCCAGGTCCCCAGGTCCCAGATTAGGGTCCTCGTCCCGGGTGCAGGTCTAGGTCGCCTCGCGTTCGACGTTGCCCAGCTCGGTGGGTTCCTCTCCCCACAACAGTCTTCGATCAAGGGTTATACTTATCCCCATTCTCGTTCAGGTTTTGCATGCCAAGGCAATGAGTTTTCTCATTACATGCTCCTAGGGTCGTACTTTATGCTCAATCAGTGAGTCTTTGCTTCATCCAGACGGAAAACCCACCAGTTACGTGAAGTACTACTGTCTAGAACCACCGAGATTAATCAACACAGAATCTATCCATACATCCACACATTCTCCAACGCCTCGAGTCGCAGTGATATCCTACGACCTATAGTCATCCCTGACGTATTACCATCGTCCCTCCCCCCAGGGTCCCAGTTCTCCCTCGTCGCAGGTCAGTTCAACCGCCGCCGTCGATTTCTATCAAACACGCTGACGCATCTAATGCCTCCTTTCTCCACATTCATGACCGTTTGTGTTTAGGCGATTTCGAAGAAGTATATGGTGGCGAGAGTGATCCGGACGAACCGCAACACGGGTTGTGGGATGCAGTGTTGACTTGTTTCTTTATTGACACCGTACGTGTTTCCTTTCATATAAACATCATTACAGAATTCTAACGATCAAATATAGGCGAAGAACATCGTGAATTATCTGAGGATCATACATAGGATCCTTGCGCCTGGGGGGGTCTGGATAAACCTTGGTCCTCTCTTGTGGCACTGGGAGAATAACACCTCGGGTGATATGTCGATCGAACTAGACCTTGAGGAAGTTAAGGAACTTGCTAGGGCAATAGGGTTCGAGATTTCCGTGGGTATCTTTCCTTCGTTTCTTCCTGTTTGTGCTTTAAAAGTTTTTTATGACAGAATGAACGGACCATTGATGCGACGTACACCAATAATGCAAAGGGGATGTTGGACTATACGTACCATACGGCGTTTTGGACTGCTACAAAGAAGGGGGACAAGGGCCAGGAAGGGGATAAGAGCGAACAGAAATTGGATTCGTAGACACATTGTTTATCGAGCGCTAAGCCCTAATCCTAATTGATGTCAGGGCTACCGCCCAAGAAATCGCGTTTCGACGTCGAAGTAACTCACAAGGCACCCGTACGCCGAAGGAAATAAATGACCACCCACACCCAAGCGTTCTCAGAGAAGATGCCTTACTCTCACCCTAAAACAACCGCAACACAAAAACCATTCCACCAAACACCAACACCAAAGCCTACACAGCCCTAACCTTCGCCCTCTTCATCTCCTGCTTCACCTTCCTCAACCTCGCACCCTCCCTCACGGTCCCCCAAAATCCACCCCTCCGCCCACCAGCAAACACCGCTCTCACCTCTTCCAAACTCAATCCGGCCGTTTCTGGGAAACAAAACACGACAAAGAGGTATCCGAGGAGACATAGACCGGCGTAGAAGCCGAAGGCTCCGGAGGGGGTTATGCGTGCCATGAGAGAGAGGTAGGTGCTGTTGATGAGGAGGTTGGAGGACCAGTTTGTTGCTGTTGAGAGGGATGTGCCCAGGCCACGGACTGGGTTGTGTGAGTTGGTTTCTGTTGGTTTTTTTAGAGGGAGGGGGAGGGCATACCTTCGAGAGAGAAAAGTTCGCCTTGTTGCCAGGGAACGTTTCCGAGACCTGTTGCGTAGGATGCGACGAAGAGGATCATGGAGAGGAGGACGATCGCGGACCAGGCTTTGGAGTATTGTGAGCCTGCTACGAGGACGTTACCGGTTTTTTGGGTCATAACTATGCGTTCCAATTAGCAGTGAATAATGAAATGAGGGGGGGACGGCGTACAATGAAAAGCGATGCTGGCTAAAACCAATCCAACGATCATGCCTGGTGCGGAGACTAACATGATCCTCCTTCGGCCGATAGAGTCGATCCATTTGAGTGCGATGAGGGTGAAGAGGAAGTTGGTGCCGGAGATGATGAGGCCTACTGCTGTGGGTTGGTCGAAGCCGATTTCGGCGAAGAGGGTGGCGGAGTAGTACATTAGGGTGTTGAAACCGCAGAGTTGTTGGTAGGCTTGCATGCCGCAGCCGATCGCTATGTCGTGTTGTAGGTTAGTTTTGGGGGTGTGGGGTGAAGTTGGAGGGTGGAGGAATGGCGTACCGAGAGCGCGACGGTTGATTGGGTCGAGGAGCATGGACTTTGCACGGTGTATGAATGTTGTGGTTTGCGTTATGTGGATGGATTGTTGGACTGCGAGGCGGAGTGCTTTGACCTACAGATACATGGTGTCAGCGATGGATAGAGGAGGTGTAGTAGGGAATTGTGGACCTTAAGGTCGAGTTCGTCGGGTGTGGCGTATGCATAAATCTTTCTCATGACTTCTCGTGCGCCATCGAGGTTTCCTCTTCTGATCAGTATACGAGCTGTAGTGTGATGTTTCAGCATCTAAAACAACCCTCTTTGCGGAAGTATGCGAAGACGTACGACTCTCGGGTAGCAAAAAGAGGAGTATGAATTGGATACCAGCGGGAACGGCACCTAGACCAACCATCCAACGCCAACCAGATTTGACATGGAAGAAACCCGCGCCGATGCCATAGGCTATTACTTGACCGAGGGTTATCATGACCACGCTGTGTTTTGAGAGTTAATGGGTGGATTGGTAAGAGGGAGGAGGGAGGGTATACTTGAGAACGACCATACGCCCGCGCAGGCGTGTTGGCGAGAGTTCTTGGATATAGAGGGGAGCGATGCATGCTGCAAGGCCTACACCTATACCGATCAAAAATCTTCCGCCAATCTGCAATGTACAACTTTAACAAGAGTAATTGGAGAAAGAAGCGAGGATGCACACCATACTCCAGACATCATGACACACGGCCTGAGCAATTGCGCCTCCGATGAATATTATATCTGCGATCCCCAAAACAGGTCTTCTGCCGGTCCAATCTGAGAGGACGCCTGCTACCAGGCCGCCAATGAGGGCTCCGAGTGTGGTTGCAGAAGTTATAAATTCCTGTTCGGCGACATATATCAGTGATCGTCGGGAGGTGTCAAGAACAGATCAGGGACGGAATATAACGAGGAGAACGTCAGGGACATCATATCAATCATATATTTTTCAGCTTTCGCCATTTGGCGATCGAGCGCTCGGTGGCTGGCAACCGACGATAGGGTGGACAGACTTGCCTTTTGACCATTGGACAGCTGGGAGGGGCCTAGATCGGAGCTTATGGTAACGAGAGCACCGGAAATGACGCCGGTGTCATAACCTGCAAGCAGTAAGTAGCGGGACAAGAGATCGATGGAGAGCCAAGCAAACGCACCAAAGAGGAGACCAGAAATTGTTGAACAGGAGACAAGGACCCAGACGAACCATGTTGTTCGTTCCTCGCCCTCTGCTACGACGGAGAGCTCGTTGATTTCGGCGGAATCATCAGGGTTATCGGAGAGGATTATTTCATCGTTAGAAATTTGTTCTTTGTCGTGCTCAGAGGACTGTTTCTCGCTGGGTGTCATGAAGAGGTCGTTAATGGGGCGTTAAGCGGAACATAACGGCCGAATGGGGAGGATTAAATAGGTAAAATGGTGGGGTAGAAAGCTTCTACGGGAGTAAAAATAAGGCGAGCATGTGGTGGTACTTCCCTGATTGGAATGTGGGATGGATATCCGGGCCAAGGCATATGTCAATCACTGGGAACTAACTGCAAGTAAACATCCCTCTGCGTCTTCTCCACCTCCTACCTGCACGGGTATTCCCAAGAATACTTATTCCAAACATTTAATGCCACTCGACCACCAGTGGCCAAACAAGCCCACACACCCTGCCTCTGCCGCCCCGCACATCGACCCCGACGTCGAGCGCGGCCACCCACACATGATCTCTTTCCGTCGCCGAGGTTTCCTCCGCGTCCTCCTCACTCGTTACAAACCTCACCTCTTCGTCGTTGTTGTCTTCCTCATCTTTTTCTACACAGGCTTTCATTCGGGCCACAACACCCGCCCCGACCTCAACCTCTCCCCTGTTGGCAACAAGTTCAATGTCCTCACCAAGGCTGCGGGCGGCATCTTTGGTTCTTCCAAGGGCGTCATCACCGAACACCCTATACCGAAACTCATGGACGACGCCGAGGACAAGTACCGTATCAAGCTGAGGAAGCAGAGCAAGACGCTCGTGGAGGCAGTCGCAGAGTACAAGAGGCGGTATAAACGCGATCCGCCAAAAGGGTTTGACGAATGGTGGGCGTTTGCGCAGAAGAATGGGGTCAGGATGGTAGATGAGTTTGACGGGCTCATGGGTGACCTCGAACCGTTTTGGGGGCTCAGTGGTGAAGAAATCCGCAGGAGAACGTCGCAGGTGCGCATTTTGTTGCATTATATTCTATCATGTGCTCATGATGGATTAGGCCGGCGAGCTCCCGTCAATACATCTTGTCCGTATCCAAAATGGCGAGTCGACTACCGTCAAAATGAACCATGCCTACGAGGACTCTGAAGTCAGCGCCCGCGCCCATGGTTTTCGCGCCATGATATCCAGTTTCGAGGACAAGGTCCGCTTTTCACCTACGTTTGCCTCTTTCTCTCCGCTCACTATGACACACTGCAGCTCCCAGACATGGACTTTGCGATCAACGCCAAAGCCGAGGGACGCGTCCTCGTTTCTTGGGAACATCTCACACATCCCAACACCACTCTCCAAGATTCCTCCAAAGGCATTGAGTCCATGCTCGGCGGGCCATTCATCCCAGACTGGGGCAACGACGGGAACGTCTGGGAAGCCTGGCGTCGCACATGTCCACCCAACACTCCCGCTCGCCGACTCTTCTCTTCTCTCCGCAACCCATTCATAAACCAAGTCACAAACTACCTCTCCCTCACCTCTCCTCCAGACGAAAACCAAGACCCAGTTATAACCACACCAGGGAACGACTTTACATTCATGTCTACAACAAACACCAACCTCGATTTCTGCAAACACCCACACTTACACACATCCCAAGGACACTTCTTCTCAGACTGGCGTACGCTTCCCGCGCTCTATCCCGTCTTCACGCCTGCAAAGGCAAAAGGGTTCATGGATATCAGGATCCCATCACACTACTACTACGGTTCCACACAACGATACACATATGGCTGGGATCCAGTCAATCTCGAACTCAAAGACGTGGATCCAATGGAAATTCCCTGGGAAGACAAAGTCGACAAAATCTTCTGGCGAGGCGCGACGACAGGCGGTGGGTCCCATCCACCCGGATTCGCACCTCAATACCAACGACACCGATTCCTTCGCATGTCATCCGACAACTCCAACGCAACCTACCGAACCATCACCTTTGCAGACCCACCCAATTCCAACCGATACATCACTGCACGTGTCCCTGCTTCGTCGTTGAATAACGAGATTATGGATGTCGCGTTTGTGAAGGCTGTTGCGACAGAGTCGTACCCCGGTGGTGAACCGGCGTTGAGGAGGGACCATCGGTTTGGTGATTCGGTGCCACTTGGGGAACACTGGAGGTATAGGTATTTGGTGGATTTGGATGGGATGAGTTATAGTGGACGGTTTTTGGCGTTTTTGGCGAGTGATAGTGTGCCTGTAAAGACCACGGTTTATGATGAGTGGTTTTCGGATTGGATCCAGCCTTGGTGCGTATGGATTTATTTGTTTCCCGCCTTGTTGGTAGACTAATTGTTGTGATTGTGATGCAGGGTGCATTTTATACCACTCTCACCGACGTATAAAGAGATCTATAATATTCACGCTTATTTCTCTGGTCCGACTCCGTCTACTCTGATCTCAGCCAACGCTTCCCTCGCATTGTCCCAATCTTCGGCGTCGGCGTCGTCTCTTATCTCGGGCGGCGGGAATGCACTGTCTGATGCTGCTATCGCAGCATTGGAGAATCAAGAAATGATGCAACTGACAAAGGAGGGAAGGGAGTTGTTAAGGAATGTGGACGCTGAGAGACGGTTGAAGAGGATCGCGAGGGCAGGGAAGGAGTGGAAGAGGACTATGGGGAGGAAGGTTGATATGGAGGGTGAGTTTTGCGTTTATTTCTCTGTTTTCCTATCCTTTCCTCGTGGTTCTCTCCGTTTCGGATTAACCTCCGGTACTATTTTTGCGGGACCGCGCGTTCTGCCGATCCTTTTTTGACTCTGGCTCTGACTTTCGCTTTGGCTTTTACCTTGACGCTGACGCTGACATTTTAACTTGGGTTTCACAGCATACGTATACCGGCTTTGCATTGAATGGGCGCGTCTTTGGGCAGATGACCGGGATAGCATGGCCTTCAAGCTCTGATACGTAATAATATGCTATGCGTACATCCCGGACAAGCGCTTTGCATGGACAACTGAATATACCTCTAGAAAACATTAGAGCACTCAATACCAACGCAATTGCATTGTTATTTGTTGTCTCTTTTTCTGTTGCTTTATCGCATTGATTCGCGTTTAAACATTTAGGGTTTCCGTTTTCTTTGTTTATATGGGTATTTTGTATAATTAATAGAAACATACTGCCTGCATTACAGTGGCGTTGGGCGCTAGATTGTTGATGATATCACTTGCATTCTGCATGTCACTTTCGGACCATGCCAATTCGATTGAGGTCGGTGGATACCTTCTGACCAGTCCCGAACCCGAAATTTCCAAACATTGTTGATCAAAGTAGATCTGATATTGATAACTAGCCACTGCCATTGCACCGGCAAGGCACGTTGCAGCCGCGTGTCTCGAGATAGACACATCGCCTCGATAGCGACCCTTAAGCGGGTGCAGGGTGTATAATAGGAGTCGCTCACCTCGCTGTTCTCTCCACTTACACACACACACATTCACCTCTTCCTTCTCATTTGGCTTCCTCTTGCCAACTTGACCGCTCAGTTCACGACAAAGACTTGGATTAACGACAATGTACGCAGCACCAATAAGCCGTACGGCCTCGCCTACACCTTCCGCCACTGGGTCTGCCTCGGCATACATGGCACGTTCACCCAGCATCAATGATTTCCAGATCGAAAAAGTCGCTCGTACACCTGCTGCGAGACGTAGTTTCCCTTTACCACCTGAGACGGGACCGGGATATGGTGCGAGTAAAGATGAGATGATGTATAGGGAGAGTATTAGTCGGTTGTTGGATGTTAAAGGGAGGCAGTTTGCGGTTACGGGAAGGGTGCCTTGCGATTCGAGTCAGTTGGTTTTGTTTTTCAGGTCAAAGGTTCGTTCGTCCTTTCAAGACCTACGGTGTAGCGCTGGTGGTGATATTGATTATTTGATTTAGAGTGGGATAACGCATTCATTGGATTTCCCGATTAATGTGTTGGAGGATACACCTCCGGCGTTGGATGTGCTCATCGCGGCGTGTAGACCACACCAGACATCTGACCTCCGTGATAAACTAGAAGTTGTCGTTAGCGGTGGTCGTATGGGCCGCCAACCCATAAGCCTACGTAATGATGGGAGAAGTGCAACGATTATCGTCACTCTACCTGTACGTTATCGTGGTGGCGCGGTGATCGTTACCGAACCTACGTTTGGGGAGACCGAAAAATTCGTGGGTAGGGGAGGGAAGAATGGTGACTTGGACTGGGTCGCGTTTTTGGGTGATTGTGATTATGAGATTGATACCGTCCAGTCTGGGTGTCGGGTGTCGATATCGTATGGGGTGTATATCAAGGGATTTAATGTGCAGCATGTTGGGTCGCCCGCGGCTGGATTGGGTATGGGACTTGGGTTGGGTGGTGTTACTGGCGAGGGTCCACCATTGATTACGCCGAGCGATAGGTTCTTTGACCTTTTGAGCCCGATCTTGAATATGTCGAGGGGGAAGAAGTTGGGGTTCTTTTTGAACCATTCGTATAATGCGGATCCGAGCGAGGTTGTCGCGGAGAGTTTGGTGCCACAGGTACGTCGATCCCAGTTGACTTGGGTTTTAATTATTTGACCGACGAATTTTGTTATAGTTGAAAGGCGGCGATGCTTTGTTGTACCAGGCCTTCAAGATGTATAAGCTCGCACCAGAGCTCCAGTGGACGGCGGGTGGATACGTTTGGCCGAGCAACATGACGATTCAGTTCCCGACAGAAGATATCACCAATGGACACCCGAGCGCTAAATCGCTGTTCAGCACTGCGCGTATGCCAGGATTTAACGTCCAACGCGGGTATGGCGTCCCGTCGCGTGAAGAACACGTCCCACCTGTTCGTGGAGCATTTGGTTCGCCATACCATGGATCTGGGAGCCACGAGTTAGATCAGACTGAGGCTGATATTTTGAGGATGAAGGTCGAGGAGGCTGGCGGGGTACCGCTGGCAGAGGCAGAAATCCATGTGTGCACAGATTGGGAGGCTTCGCCGAGGCAGACACCTTACGGGATGCCGAAGCCTAGTACAATGACACAGGCTCCTACGACTCCGGTAGGTGTTGAGCACGTGTATTTTGTATCTGCTGGAGAGTTGGAGAAGTTGGTTGTGAATACGCTGTTGGTTGTCTATGTTCCCTGAGTGTCGCTGGCCGGAATTCTTGGATTTGTAATTTAGTGTAGCCTTCTGCACTGTACCATACACGAACATGTGGGTCGTTTGGATTTGTGATATCAACTCCGAAAGGTATGGACTCAGAGAAACGACAAATGGAAGTGCCTGTGTGCTTCAGAAGCCTCAACCAAACAAGCTAAAGTAAATTTAACGCATCTCATGACATGTACGTCCGCCTCGTGTCTGGGTGTATCTTTTCTCCTGGATCTCATTAATCCACGTTTCCTTCATTTGATACTTCTCTAGCTTCTAGAACCCAGAATTCTGCTAATCTCCCTCATGTTTCACTACTTCCGTCCCTGGACCTCGCTTGCCTTACTCTGAACAACACGCGTATTCAACAAACTGCTTCTAGGAGGTGCAGGTCAAGTCGGACACAGTTGGAAAAAATGTCCCCGAGATGATTATTCATGCATGCGTTGGCGTACAGCACGACATTTAGTGCTGTTCTCGGCCTCATCTTTACCCCTTCCAAGCGTCTTTGGACAAGTGTTTGTTGATCGTCATTGGGCATGTGTACTTTACGCCGCACCTTCCATCTATCTTGTCATTTATCGCCAGTTGACTAGAATCTCACAGGCTATTTTCACCCTGGAATCCCGTGTACATGATCCATTTCCCTCGGGCTTTGGGGAGCGTAGAAAGTGAATCAGGGCGTGGATCTTTGGATTCTTTCATCTTGGTTCTTGACCCAGGATTCCAATCCCGAGACTTTCGTCGACCGGACTAGATTCCGGAGGAAAATCTTATTAGCATTAATTCCGTGCGTGATCGGGTCGGTCAGAGGAGCACATGAGTAGTGTTGAAACTGGATTTACAACCAATACCTTACACAGCTTTTCTTGCCCATCTCCTTGTTCAGTTTCTTCCCCCTCCAAATTACATCATACCTACTCATGAACTGTGTCATACATTGGGACACCGATCTTGTTCGCTGCCACCAACAGCTCCATGGACCCATCCGACCTACCTATCACGCCACTAGCTGGGTATACCTATTCAACACCCCGCCTCGTTGTCGTTGCTAAGGTTGCAACGTGTACGCAATTGATCAGGGTGCAAGGGTGCGAGGGCGCGCTTCGCTGTCGAGGGTTGCTGTCGCCTATGAAATTGCGCCCATAACTTGAAAGTCACCGATTACGATCCGTATAGGCCCCCCATCGGTGTCTTGCGGTCCTCTATTCAACCACGGACGATGTACAACTAGTTACGACATACAGTCCCTCGGAATAGGGCCCAGTCCCAGCGGGCACGGGTATGAAGAGCCGCATGGATTTGAGCTAATACGCACGGTGCAACGTCCAAGTCTCTGGGTTTGGGGTATGAGTAGCTGGGGTGTTCTGCTATGAACTCATGTGCAACTTGCAGATCATTGCCAGTCGCATGAAGGGGGATAACGTTCATCAGGACTCGTTCCAGAACAATGATTCAACCCGATGATCCTCCGTAACCTTGAGTTCTTCATTCATTCCGTTGGGGAAAAGGATTCTTAGAAGCCCAAGCGGAATTAAGATATGAAGCATATAGCTTAAAAAAATGTCGCAATGTAACATGTGGCCCACTCGCTTCTCACCTTGGACCTGCGTCTTGGCTAGAGCTCTAACGGTCCGTAAATCAGGCGGTACATAATACGCAACATTTCAACGATCAATCGAACATTTTATCGAGCATTTTTTATTCTAAAGCCACGTGCCCTATACTCCTAATGATTCGCAGAACGCAAGAAATGGATACAATACAATTTCTGTCATTACAATGAGAGGATACATGATGTCAGGTAAATCGCAAAGCGCGAGCTAGCAGAGGAAAAAGTGAGAATCTTCCGCACAAGAGAATCACAAATTTAGGGTTTCCACAAGCATTGGATGAGGGTAAACATAAGGATCTGAGGCGAGATATGAGCGAGAGGTTGACAACTTGGGGCCCAACACTTACACGAGTCAAGGGCTGTAAGGCCACCCGTCCAACAATTGGGACAGCTCCATCAGCTAAATAGAACTAGCGGGCGTGGTTGATCGAGAGGCGCTTTATCTTCTTCAATGATCAATTGGAATCCGTGGTTCTGCCCCAACGTCCATATTTCATGTTTGGTGTGCCAGGGCCAAGCAACCGTAATTGAGGCAAACCTCATGTAGAACCCAGAAGGACGGAGGAAAGGCGCCCTCGAAGCAAGCATCCTATAGATCATCTGACCATGCCATGAAGGTGACACCATACGGCTCCTACCACAGTCTTCCGCTGTATCGTCAATTATCAGACGCTTCAATTGGGGGAAGTACTTTGGATCCTCCAGCCATGAGAATGCGTGCCCTACAAAAGTGGCACATCCGTTACAATACAGGGTCAGATCTTCCACCAGACAGTCGCGAGGAATGAAGTCGAAGAGACAATGATTTTGTAATTCCGTGTCGTCGCAGATTATTGAGAGATTCAGCGTCGATAAGGTAGAGGGAAGCCGTTTGCAGAAGGATCGGACTGCGTGGTGTCGGCAATGGTGGTACGTGTGTAGTCTGAGGAACCGGACGGTGGGCAGGTGAACATATTGAAGCATGGCGATTTCTACTTGTCCTAGCTGCCCAGATCTGGGCATATCCCATTCAAAGACCTCTAGATGTTCTCGAGTCACCCGCGTCCTCCAGGGTTGGTATGGAAACCACGACGAGATTACAAGAGTTTTTGGTGTCCGACAACGAAATTCCTTCAGATTGATACACTCGGCAAGCAGGCTCACGCACACGTTGACCTCCATCGATTCCAGGGTTAAAGTTGATAGACCAGTCCATACACCGGATTTGATGTCGACGGAGGGCCAGTTGAAGATACTCAATTTGCAGAGGTGTTGGGGATTAGAGAAAGAGATGATTGGTGTGCCATTGTAAGGAGCCGCATTGCTCGAGTACCTGAAGGTCATGAGTTGGGACAATTGTGGGGTGCAAGCGATCCACTTTGGGGATGCTTTCTCCAGGTATAGGTCCCTAATGCGATGAAGGTTGGCGAGCAATATATTATCGATGATAGGGTGTATGAGAGCATCGAACCCAGGCCAGGGCTGTCTGCTTGGGATATGAGAGAATGTAAACCTGAGATCCAGAGGCGTGGACCCCGAGTATGTGAGGTAAAGGCGCAACAATGCGAGACGATTCGCCAATTGCCTACCACCGTGCTCGCAGAAGTGCAAGGAAAGACGGGTCCAGAGAAGTGGACTAGAGAGCACAATCGCCCTCCAGCGGGACGACACACCGGCAAGGACCACTTGAAAGTGGTCACTGCCGCGCTGCTCACTGTTATTTGACTCGTCGTTGGAATCCAGTCTGCTCAACAAACATGCATGTTCGAAGATGGCATAGAGGAGTTCATAAGGAAGGTTTGCTGTCAGCGCGCGCGAAGCGTTGGACCTCCTGAGAATATATATTCGTTGAACAGAGATGACATCCGAGACGATTTCAAGGTCATGAAGCTGGTGGTATAGCCGGCAAACTTCATCCTCTGGAGATAAGTTTGAGCTGAAGTTGAATTTTGTGGTCTGAGCAGACCCACATAAGAGGCACTGTTTCCTTTCGATGCTGAAACAGGCCATGAATTGAGGATCTGGGCAAAGTCATGCGCTCGGTACCGTCCGCAGGGTAGCGTTTAATATTCTGCGTATTTGTTTGGTGTTGTTTACCATTGTGTAATCTGCAGGCCACGGTCAAGAGGAGAGTACCAAATTAAACCCGAATGTACCAGAAAACAATCCCAGAATTATGTGAGATGTTCAGAGGCGACAGAAATATACAAGGTAATTTGGTGAAACCAAACTGTATTCCATATTAGTACCTCCCAGCGTTTCACAAGGCACTCCGTCAGACTTGAACACCACATAACCTTAAAAAATTATACAAGTCACCTTCTCCCTAGCCGCTGCTCGAGCTCACGAGGATGGTTGTCAAATTAGTTCCATTCGTCGCCCCCCGCCTTCATTCTGTTGTTACACTCCATATCGATACAGCAGGGGTAGGCAGATGTCGGAAACCAAGGGCTCAAGGTATGTAGCGACGTCACTCTAAAATCATGTTCTATATCATTGTGGCGTATTTATATACACTTGTACATTCAATCAAACGGAACAGGCCTAATCCCCGGCCCACCAAGCCCAGCACCAGGCGTTTTCAGTTGGCCCTTTTGGTCTGCCCTTGCAGCGGCGAATGCTGAAGGCACAGGAATCCCACAACAATCTCCCCACCCAACCTCCCTCTGCCCTGGACCACCCAAATCTTTAAGGGTATGCGCGTGACCACGGTGTGGGTCGTCTTGGTGCGAGTCATTTGTGGCAGGTGGTGCAGGACCATCGTAGGGAAGAAGGGAACCAAAGAGGAAGTGTTGGATAACGGGAAGTTTGCCTAGGACTTCCGCGAGGTACATTTTAATCATTCCTGAGTTGACTTTGTCCCAGGTTTTGACGGCGGAGATGTCGTCGAGCATAGGGGAGTGCCAGCGGAGGGACGCGGTTTTAATCTGTGAGAAGCGAGTCCTGTAGTGAGAGGGGGTAGTGCGATGCGAAATAGGGGCTTACTGAGTTGATGAAGGCGATGCAAGAGAAGTAGATGTAGTGTTTGGAGTATTCTTCAACGACCTCTGGGTCATGGATGGACTTTGGCCGAATGTATTTGTGACCTGTGGATTCGGTATCAATGCCAGAATGTGGACGATACATGGCCGGATGAAACAGACCACGAAGTTGGGCAGCACCCCACAAGAAAGGCAAGAAATGATAATCGTCAAGGCCCCATACACCGTGCGAGCCTGCGGGTTCCAACCAATACGTTGACTGGAGGACACGCATCACATTCAAATACCTAGGGAAGATAGGGTCAACTAATGATCAACGCAGACGATCGGCTACACGAACCTCCAGAAGACGCGGATAACGAGCGCTCTGTGATCCTCTGGCTTAACAACACCGAGTTGCTCAAGACAATACCTGCCATCGGGTTCGCTTTCAGTTTTTACACATGATGCGCTTCCGCTTACTCACATCCAACATAGGAAATTCAGCTCCATGCCACTCCCATAATCAATTCGGGCTCGATTGCCCCAAGCCTCGTTAAAGTAAACTGATACCTCAGGGATGCTTTCCTTCGGCAGGTTTGGAAGTGTCTCATGTAGCTGGGGGGACACCTGCATTCTTGCACATCATCATTAGCACCTGGGACGTCAGCTGTGTGATCATGGCCGCACCTCATGAACCTTGTCATAGAAAGTCCGGAAAGCTGGGTTGCCAAATCGCGAAGCGGCGTTGTTTACGGGTGGTGTTTCCCTGCATATCTGCTCTATCTTATCCAGTACGCTGAGAATAGCTTTTACTCCCTGTTGTCAAAGAATGTCAATCAGATAACTTCCTCTGTGCTCTGAACGGAACTGTTGGCGCACCTCTGACTCCTCGCATGGATCCGTTAGCTTAACACCTACAACCGCGTCATTGAGAGTTTCGATATACGATATAACCTTTTTGTGAGTTTCTGAAGTCTGAAACCATTCTAGCTGGTCCTTTGTGAGGATGAACTTGCGAGGCTGCTGGAACGTCATTGTAGAGCAGATGATTAGGCTAATTACAAACCGTCAGTCCTTTAGCTGATCTCAGAACCCTAACCCTAACTTTTATCCCCTCTCTTCTCCTCCGCTACAATGCCCACACCAGTTGCAACCCTCAGAGCGTCATTGGAACGGCATAATGACACATTCGAGTCACTGCTGAAGCTGATACCTGCGAAATACTATCTAGTGCAGGAAGGGGGCGAGGAGCAGGTGCGGATCCAAGTCTTGTCAATTTGTTGTTGTTTCTTACGAGCGATTGGTATAGATTGCGTCCAAGTACCAGAAGCACAAAAAGAACAAAAAGGAGGACAAACGGGCCATCAAGGAGGCCTCCAAGAAAGCCAAAAAGGCAAAAGTGAGTGCGACATCATTTTCTTGCATCTTCAGTACTTGACGCAGCTCGCAGCTCGACCCGACAAACAACAAATCGGTCATTGACATCCAAAATGAGGCCCAGCAACATCAGGGGGAAATTAAGGCGAAGGGAAACAAGAAGAGGAAGCTTTCCGAGGTCCACTCCGACGACGATGGCTCTGAGGCCGACATGGCTATGCATGTCGACGTTGATCTAAGCACTGACAAAAGCGAGGATGACGAAGAACAGGAAGAGAAACTTGTGCCCATGCCGGAATCGGGAGGAATTGCGGCACTACGCAAGAAGCTGCATGACAGGATGGCCCAGCTCCGGAATAAAGGGCGACCTACTTCTGCGTCGGGGGAGGCTGGGGATCGGGATGCGCTGTTGGAAGAACGAAGGAGACAACGTGCGGCTATGCGGGAGCGAAGAAGAAAAGAAACGAAGGAGAAGATTAAGCGCGAGGAGGAGATGAAGGGCAAGAAGGGCAAGGACAAGAGGGAGGAAAGACAGAAGGGGAACGCTACCAAGGCAAGATATCAAATTTTATTATCAGCGGCACCTGAGCTAACTACGATATTAATTGCAGACACAACTCCTCGTACCGGACCACACAAAACCTCTCTCCCAACAAACTGGGCCTCAATCTAAACTCACGACTGTCACTTTCGGCAACATCGCTGGCCAATCCTCATCCAAAAAGTCTGAGAAACTAAAAACCACTTCCGATCCCCAGCAAGCACTCGAACAGCTGGCAGCGCGGAAAGAAAAACTTGCAGCGATGCCGGAAGAAAAACGCAAAGCGATTGAGGAGAAAGAGAAGTGGGATAAAGCGGAGGCGAGGCTGGAGGGTGTAAAGATTCGGGATGATGAGGCGAGGTTGAAGAAGGCTGCGAAGAGGAAAGAGAAGGCAAAGGTAAAGAGTAAGAAGGCTTGGTACGTCCATCTCTTTTTTTGAATTGTCAATACGCTTATTTGGAGGGTAGGGATGAACGGAAGGAGCAGGTTGCCGCTTCTATGGCCGCGAAACAGAAAAAACGTGCGGATAACATTGCTGCGAGGAATGAGCGGAGAAAGGAGAAGAAGAAAGGAAAGTCGCGACCTGGGTTTGAAGGAAAGTCATTCGGGAAGAGTAGCGGGAAAGCTAAAGGCAAAAAATAGCGATTCTTTGGAAAGGACAATGCAACCTATTTCTACTACTTTCTGGATCCTTCCTTGAGTCTCCACGTCTCCGACAAGCTGAGCACGCCCTCCCTCAGAAGTCACCGGTCACTTCCCCCTCGATGAGTATAATCCTTCCTCTTTCCTATTGTAGTTCCAGTTCTGCAATGAACTATGGAGGTCGGATGCTAGCTAGTCGTGAAGTCCTACATGATTCCAATCATCTTTGACGTAACACAACCTGCCGCCCGCGATGCACTCAGAGATCCCACTGGTCGAGTCAACAGACGCCATGGCCACGACTTCATCCCGCGAACACTTCATTACGACGGACCACAGTAGGTTGGCGCTCAATTTCCCTTTTAGCCATGCTGCCTCCAGCTCAGCCCCACTCCTCACTTCTCATTCCTCCGTATTCCACTTCTATTATATGCTATACTTCTACACAGCCCCGTTGTCATATGATGTCTTTCAACGTGGAATATTGAAGGGATTTAACCTCCTCTTACTGTATCCACACATTCCTATTATTTACGAAGTTTCCTTCGGATTTCACGCTCTCCCGATGTCTTCGAACCCTTGGTTCATCTTGCGGAATTCCGTCCAGCTGTCCGGCGTGCGAACCGATAGCCGGCACCAGCGAACGAGGGAAAAATCGTCTGCGTTTTCTAATCCATCCCCGCCATGTTGTTTACCGGTTTCTCCCCCATGGTACCTGAATAAATATGGTAGTCAATATACAACAGCCCAATTATGACAGATGCTTGAACAAGATTTCGAAATCGAGAGGTGCACCATAGCGGTCGAAGTTAAAAGGCTTCGATGGACTTCTATTTTCAGAACCTCACCACGTTGTCTCTCCGCAGTAAATAACGTTACGGATCTCAAGCTGTAGTCTGCCCTTGCGCTATAAATCGACTGATCAATAAGGATGCTCTTCCAGAATCCTTTCACCACCACTCTCTACAAAATCCCCGGTACCTACGACCGAATACCGTATATCAGCAATGGCCGATATCGTCGAAACCGTGGACCCGACTGCCCACTCATCGATGAGCTCCACCCGCTTGGTTGCACTTTTTGAGACTCTAAACAACTTCAAATACTTCCAGGATGGTCGCTGGGTAAAGTGCTACGTTCTTCGCCGACTGTCGAATATGCAATGACATCGCACTATTCCTCACCAGAGCCTTATCGGTGGTCCCAATCCCGAGAGTTGGCGATGCTTTCTGGCAAAGACTCAAGCCCTGGAAACATTTACCGCGGACTCGGAGTTGCAATCCCAACCCATTAACCAGTCGACTTTCATTCACCTTGCGCGTATGCTAAAAGGCGAACCCTTGTTTCCTTCCCTCCGTCACCTGCAGATCGAAGATTTCCGTCTCACTCTCGATTATTTTGCGTTCTTGGCATCTCCTGCTATCGAGCACATCAGAATCGACTCTAAAGAAGCCCTAGACAGTCCCAAACATGATGACGTCAAAGAGTCTGTACTTGCTTGCGTCGCCCAGCTCGCTCTCTATTCCCCAAGGACAAGAAGCCTTTGCATGGAGAAGAACATGTCAGATATGCCGGTGTCGCTGTTGCAGTCCATCAGGAGCTTCCGTGAGCTTCGTGCCTTGAAGCTCCAATGCTTCCTGCTCGTCATGCAAAGTGACCTCGACTCGTGTCTCCAATGTTTGGAATCTTTGCCATTGCTGGAGGTTCTGTCGATGAGGGTCAAAGAGCCAGTTGCCGGCGGCCAGTCATGTGCGGAGACTCATCTTCCAGAATCTAACGACACGGAGTCTATCACTACCATTCTTCCCTCAGTGTCTGACCTAGATATCTCCGGCCCTTTTTGGCTGGTCTCTGGCATGATGACTGCGCTATGCTCGACGGCCTTGGAAGTCCTATCCATTTCCTTTTCGACCCCACCGACCCCCTGCCCAAGATCCCAGATGTCCCTTGGTTATCTACGGAATATAGGACTCTTGAAGCGTGTCACTCTGATTGGTATCGGATCCCTGCCAGTTTGGGACCTGGGATCACTGAAACAAGCCACGGACCTCGAGTCACTTTGCGTTCGGGACTGCTTTGTGATGTCTTTAGCGCAATTGTTCGAGAGAACCGTTTGGCCACGCCTTGTCTCGCTCGAACTCCCATCGTCAGTAGAAATCGACTTCCCTCAGCTTCAGAAGATTATGCAATCCTCACCTTCATTACGGAGCCTTTCACTCCGGCTGCCGGACGCTAAAGGAAGCTGGCTTCCCGACCCCATAGAATCAACCCAAGTTCCTCCCCACCATGGCTTGGAGAACCTGCACGTTCTCGCTCCTCCCCCCTTGCAGCGACAGGACGCTCCCGCAGAGAGCCCGGAGCCAATGCCCGACATTGATCTAAATGCCTGGGTATCACCATTGATGACAGTTGCTCATTATCTGAGTGCACTGTTCCCCTCGCTGCAGTCACTGACCGCAAAGTGTGATGCGAATGAGTGGGACATCATATTTCGGACAATACAGTCATATCGAAGGAGGGTTGTGAACCACGAGAATCGGAGGAGTCTTTCTTCCGAATGATGCACAGCGGTGGCGATGGACCTGAAATGACAATGATATGTGCGAGGTCTTCGAGCCGAAGATATCGAACGTATTAATTGCATAGATTTTATAGTTTTGGATTCGTTCCTTGGCCCCCACTCGATCTGTCTCTCCACTTCCTTCATTTTCTTTGGTTTTCTGATGGGCTTCGCTTCTGCGGACAGTGAGGGGATATAACGGATCTTGTTCGTATGCTATGCACAATCCGTAGATGCCTTTCGTATCAATACTGTGTTGTATTGACTTACCTACTCAGTGAATAGCAGTCTTTCTCCCCCCGCCTTTTAGTTCTCGCTGTTTTCATAAGAGATCTATTCAAAAATCTCTTTTTCTACCCATAACACTTTCATCTAACTCCCTACCCTATCTAGTCGGAGCCCAGACTCAGACGGACGCTGGCGTGCTCGCATAGCTCGTTTGTAACCCGGTCTTCAACACCTCTCTGTTGCTTCAAGCTTTTGCTTCCAGACTAGTTCCGTATTATGCAGGTGCTCCATAGACGATGGAAACCTTCTCCCGCTTTTTTTGTGCCGTTTCCGCATTCTCTTAATCTTCCTTCGAGTCCTGACGAATTGTCGTTATGGAGTCATCGAGATAGAGTTTGATGTCAAAGAGAACGGTGTGGGTAGAAACATGAATGCCAGGACTCGTTTGCGTTGGGGCTGAGGGCACGACGGCCAGGACGTAATCGTTCTGGTTGGGGCATAGGCTAGCAAGAATGCAATCGTCGGGAATGGGAGCCAGAACCGCAGCGAAGCGTAGGTACATTCACCGAGTTAAATATGGGGATTGATTACCCATGATTAGAACGTCATTGCCGATGTCTTTGGATCCGGGACGGAAAAAGTCGTCGGTTAGGCGCATACTCTTCTCAAGCACCTCTTTAGCGGAGCCCTTGAGGTCTTTGATAGTGGAATTGGCAGAGGCAGTGAAAACGGATATATGTGTACCGATCCGCATAAACTGCGGCAACTCTGCGCACCATAACTGGAGGAAGAATGTGGGGGGATGGACATGTGTTCTACACGTCACATACATTTGTGAGGCTATTTACGGTACGAGAGTGATCCTTGGTCACCAGTCGGATCAAGCGTTCATCTACCCTTTGAAGTTTCCTCTCAATGGCAGAAGACTCCAGCTCCGAAATTTCCTTCGAGACCAACATGCACTCAAACCCTTCCATTGCCCATGAGCCACTTAAATCCAAGGACGCCTCTGAAGGTAATGGAGACGAGTTAAAACAGCTGTGCTCCCTTGTGGCTTTGTTTGAGAAGACGAGTTTTCTTGCGAAACACGATGGTGAATATGTGAGTGCTTACTACGTTTTAACACCACAGAATGCCTACAGGTCATTCCAGGTGATCGTTGAGCATCCCACGACCGAGACGTGGAAGTCGCTTCTCAAGGCTGCACATTCGGTAGAATGCCTCCAACTCAACATGGAGGAAAAATCAGACATCGCGCGGATCTCCCCTTCTGTTTTCGTTCGCCTTGCACAGCAGTTGAAGGGGGGCTTTCTCTTCCCCAACCTACGCGACATCCACATCAAACACGTTGACTTGGCCACCCATTACATCTCGCTCCTCGTCTCCCCTCTCCTCGAGAAAATCGCCCTTGAGGTCGACCCCGCACAAGGAGGGCCTGCGGAGTTGGGTTCAATAGGCACTTCTACTCGACTCGCAATCCATGTCTTCCTCGGTGACCTTGTCACTTTCACGTCGAACCTACAATCGGTGCCGCACCAAGTGAGGTACGAACCTGGTGCGAATTCTTGTGCAGCGTGACGAGTCACGGGCCCCGGACAACTCAA
>JAEUWP010000216.1:0-14830 GCA_018524725.1 Podaxis mareebaensis | reverse complement strand
TCAGAAAAAGGACCTACGTTTGTTATACAGAACTTTTCCAAGCAAATGAAATAGAGCTAAGCTGGACTCCCGCTTCGTGGTGGCCTCCACCAACACTGTCGACGCAGGGGCGCGCTTCTTTCTCCTGCCCGGTATACAGCTGAACTGGAGTGCCATAATCGCGCTTCTTATGTCCCCATTGGCAGATTCGACGATCATATCGATGGTTTCTTTCGTTGGAGCAACCAGACGAGACTGAGATGGAGAGATTCTGGCTTTGGTGGGAGAGAAGTGTCGGTCAACAAGTCCTGTCAAGGCTTTCTTCATCAGAGTTGGTGCGACTGGGTTGAACCTACACATTCATGAACATATCAATAACGAGAATCGTGAGGAGGATGACGTACGCGATTTGTCAGACATAGGGACTCCCTAACAAGTCCCTAGGTAACACAGTCCGAATATCAAGTATGTCGCCCATTTCTCGACCCCAAGCATACCCGCCAGCACCACCCCCACTTGTTAGCAACTCGTCCCGCGTCTCACCGCACACTGTAGCATCACTTATGACGATCACAATTGGTGCAGGATAGTCGGATTGTGATGTTGTCTCGACGAAGGCACGAAGAGCAGAATGGAATTGGGCTCGAGTTTGGGGGTGTAGGATGTTTGGCAGGTCTTCTAGTAGGATTACGTGTTTCGCCGACGAGTTGTGGGGGCTGGTTTTCCGTTGGGTGAGAGTGGGAGTGGATGATAGAGAGGTGGAAGTTGAGGGGGACGGGTCTGGGAAGATGCTACGGCAGGTTATGGCTTTATTGAGAAATGCTTCAAACTTGGTGAACGTGGACTCGTAGTCCTCGTTAAACCCGGACAAGGTGTCTGCGGACCTAGTGTCAGATGTTGTGGGATAGGGGAGGGTGCGCACACACCCCAGACAGAAGACAAAGCCTCCCCTACGGCATTTCGCCATTCCAAAATCTCAAAACCCATTTCACGAGCAAGCACTCTGACAGTTGCAGTTTTTCCTGTTCCTGAGGGACCTGTCAAGGCAAGGATCCTCTGTTCATATTTGCATGAGATTGAATAGAGGAGGAATATAAGCCAGAACGCACCCTGTATCGTTGCAGCTTCCCCGAAGGACCACCTTCAAAAGCTTCCATGAACCACCGTCGCACATCCTCAACTTTCCGTACATGGACAGCAAGATCAGCCTATATCGAAGAATGAATTTTGCGCAAAAGGGGAACCACGGATGGACTTGCCTCAGTGGTTGGTTCATATATGTCCACCCATAGTCTATCATCTGTGACTTTGGAATCATAAGCACAAGAAAGACTACGAATCGGATGGAACGCACCATGAACTTGTTCCTCATCGAAATCATCATCAATAGCTTTTTCTTTCCCTTTGCGTCTCTTGGCTGGAGGTTCTTGTGAGGGAGGCACCTGTGATACAGAGGGAGCCTGTAGATTATACTGAAAAACAGAGCAAAACTTCAGCTTGCCTCAAGATCACAAAATGACTTGAGACGTACAGCTGTGAGAGGGTTGAACCGTTTCTGTGAGGTCGATAGTGGTTGGCTGAAACTTGTCGTGGCTAGCTTAACGACTGCAGGTTTCGCCTTTTGTGGTTTCTTCTGAGTGGACTTTTGAGAGCTTGGAGCCATTGGAGGAGCATGTTGTAGATGTGACGGACGGACGCGTCAATTGATGTCACCTGAACATGTCCCGTGACTCTAATTGAGCACATTGCATCGTATTTCTGCATTAGATATTATTCGAGGGCATACCAGAATCGTCAGAAACGTTAGGAGCCGAATAAGAACGTCATGACAACATTACGATAAAGGCATGGGGCCGGTGATGGTAGTGGCCCAAGGACGGCTGTGCGGAAACCTCCGGTGACAGGGACAAGCGAAAGCCGTATTTTCATACAGTCGACGCTCTCTTAACCGATAGCCCTCCGTCACGACCCCCAGCTATCAGTTATGGCAGAGTATTGGTTTTGAAAGAGGGTGTATATTATGTAATAAAAATTTCGACAAATTTATTTGACTGAAGAATGACACAAATGCCCATTATTTACGAGTATCCCTAAGGGAGATGGCTTGTGCAGCATGAACTTCCCAAGAAAAGGCCCTTAAGGCATTCTCAAGCTGTTAGCCAAGTGGAGGTGGTCTGTGGGAGTGAGGAAGTGATTGATGAGCATTTGTTCTTGGATGAAATCACGACGGGTGGGGGTTGGATCAGTCAGGCCATCGTCGGGCTTGCTCGTACGCATATCAATTTCACTATCCATTTGCTCCGCATTTCATACTCCCATAATGGCTTCAAAAATCTCCTGATCTGAAACCATCCTGTCAGTACAGTTTTCGTCTTCAGGATTTCAGTGTTGTTTGAGCTTATGGTTCTTTTAATTTCATATTTTGCCCATCCAAATCCAGTTTCTGTTCAGTGTACTCAAAGATGATAGACTGGTGCTGGACCGGCACTATCAGTTTTGGGTCTCCGAATGACCTATCAGTTATCGGATACTACAGATTATCGGATATGGGGTCCAAATCCCTGCTAACCAACTCGGTCACAGCCTTCACCTATCAGTTACGGCAGATTATCGGTTTTGACAACTATCAGTTATAAGAGCGTCGACTGTAGAATTGTTGCGTAGCGGTTAGTATTTGTCACATAAAAGGTACATAGGTCTGGATAGCCATAGGGTTTGGACTTGCTCAAGCATCTGGCAATGAGACTTCATGTTTAGGCTGATTAACATGGCGGGGAATAGAGTACATGAATACTACACTGTCCTACGACGCCAGCGGTTATTTCAGATTCTTTGGTACTGGGGTCTGTCACGGGGATAACCTCCCAATATTTCGATTTCTCATGCATAAAATACCTATGACTCGCGCCGATGCGACGGCGCTAAGACTTGCCATGCCGCATCCTTCCGGTATCTGCCCGTTCATGGATCACTATCACGTCGGATCCAATTCGGCTCCGAACGTTTCTGACGATTCTGGTCACCCCCGATATTCTGACAATCACTGTGTTCTGTCAACTCCCTAGCACTTTAATTTTCCCTTCCGCATGACTTTACCGCGCGAAGAGGTTCCTCATTCAATCCCACGTCAATACCACAGAAACAAGCCTGGAGCCCTAGTACACCAGGATAGACCTGGAATGTGCAAGTCTTTTTTCACCTCGAGAGAGCAGGCACTTGGAGTCGTATGCAACTACATAAACAACCATCCAATAAAGAAGGAACATATCAGTACGAAGCCGAACAGAAGCAAGATACTCTACACTATTACGATTACCAAAATACCATGTATTTGCTCACACAATCCAATATCCATTATTTCATCAATGTTCATCGCCGAAACAGACCCTTGACTCTCGTCGTCGCAGTCTCGGATGCAGTCCTAATAAACCTCCTCACACCACCCTCAGGTGCAGGTCCCATGTCTACCTCGCTCTCATCCACATCCAATCCCTCAAACGGCACACTCCCATACGTCGAGTAACTCCAATGCGCACTCACACGAGGACTTGCCCCAATACCACGACCAAATACTGAATTCACAGGGCTGGTCTTCAACGGGACGTATTCGTCTAAATCACTCCACCCATGTTCGGCGCCTGACCTGTTGACCATGAAATCCTCATCTCCATTCAGCGTCATGTCCTCCTGTGCCCACTGCACAAGTCTGCTTTCTCCTACCCTGAATTGCGGGAAATGTTTGGAAACTGGCTTAGTGAGCTGTTTGAGATTTCCGAGGAGGGGTAAAATGGCGTATCCATGAGTGAGGGTCTCCTACTAACAATAACACCGGCTTCTTGCTCTTCCTCCATCTTCCTCCACCCGTCATCAGTTCTCAACTTTCTAAACTTTCGCAAGCACGCCTCTAACATTCTCCATCCCGTCATGGTCCTCCTTTTCATGGTGGCTACTAAGTTTATCGGACACATCGTCTTCCCAAGCAGATCTAGGGGACGTTGTACATAGCAGCAGAGAGGTATTGGTCCTAACGGAGAGATTATTAGTGTGTAACGGGAGTTTGTTACGGTTGCTGGAGATGGGGAAGACAGGGAAGGGGGACTCTCTGCCTCAGATACTGGTGCTCCTGTTCGCGTTGGGCATATTGATAACAGGATGTTCAAAGCTCCATTCGTAGTCCCATTTGTATTCGCACAGGTCCCAGTGCTCGCACCAGCGGAAGTGGTGGAACACCCTGCTGGCTCAGCTGCTTTTGTACCCTCACCCTCAACGCACTTCCGGCAGCCGCAGACGAAGGATTAAAACTCGTCGGTGGAACACCACCGCTTTCCCACTTCCATTTCCACCAGCACCACTGCCTTTGAAACTCGGGGACATCACCAGCAAAGGTGATGGCAACGGCAATCCACATCACCGCGGTATCCACATTCGTGCTCAAGTTTTCATTCTGGGTTGCCGCAGCATCAGTAACAGTGGGAACACGAGGCGAAGCACTGAACGGCAGTGGGCTTGGTGGTGGAATATCATAATGGGAAAACTTGCTCGGTGGACCATGTGAATGTGAATGTCTTCCTGAAGGCGGTGATCCTAGGGTTACCGTCAGGCTGCAGGGCATGGACGAAATACGACCCGATGATGGAAGTGGTGATGTTGAATGCGCCATCGGAATAGGTGACGTCCGACCAGTGATGGGTGTGTCAGCATGCAGGGTCGACAAGGAAACTTGTCTCGACAGACCACCTTGTGGTTGGGACTGTTGATGCGAGAGTAAGGGGTGGGAAGGCGATTGAGGAGGATCACTGAGAAGATCTGTAGGCCCCAGATGGTGTGGCGTGCTTGGAACACCTGATACCGCCGTGGTTGGGGGCGTAGGACTTGGAGGAGTAACCACCACTTCAGGGCATTGGGGATGCCAGAGCCAGCAGTGGAGCTGAGATCAAGACCTGTACGCATCGGAGGAAATGAAATCATTGGCTTTTTTTTCGAATTGGATGTATGCGATTGTAGCTGTGGTTGCGGAAGGGATAGACTAGCCGAGGCAGGCAAAGCGGGTGATTGTGCGATCGTCGCCAATGATGGAGTAATGGTTGGTGATGCAGGTCTACTTGTCTGTGAGGGTGAGGACGCTGTCGAAAACATATCCCCAGACATTCCAAGCCCAAGGTCCATCCTGAGTCGCCCTTCACTGCCTCCGAGAGATCCGAGACACATCATGGGTGCACCAGTATCTCTATTTAATGTTGTCGCAAATCTCTCTGCGATAGGCAATGCAGGCAGCTCCTCGTCCTTGCTCTCCACCAAGTCCCCCTTATCCAAATCCCCTTTCAGCAACTTGTTCTCTAGGCGGAAGAACAGACCCTTGGTGTTTTTCACGTCCTCCTCTTCCTAAGCATCCTTTGTCTACTTCTTTTTCGACTTTCATCCTCCGTCAGTCTCGTAGCCCCTGGCATCAAATGGTGATGTCAGAGCGGAATGAGTGGCTTGTGATTTAGCAGCGGCTTGGCAAGGGACTTCACCTGTCTACGAGGATCGTTGCTTCCTGCCATAGTCTCAGAAGCTGCACCTGGACGGTCAAGAAGCTAGTGCCAGAACTGGGGACGGATAGTCCAATGTGTCCACAGTATCATAAGAATTATTATAAAATTTAATATGTATATATAACATTTGTGGGGTCACATAGTCTAATGGTATGTTGTTGTTGAGGAATGAATCAGCATGATGCTTACACGTATACTTGCCAATGGCAATACATGCTGCATCCTCATCTCATATGCTCTGCATTGACAGAGTAAATATATTTTTGGAACCCTCTATAGCTTCGTGCTATGATTAGATTGATCCATTTCTATTAATACTTTTTACACACATATGTAGATGTATGGCCTGTGTTAGTATTACTCATATCCTCATGGATTATGACTAGTAGAAACGTTCTCTGACTGCAGATGACTCCTGTAGCATACAGTAGAGTCATGTTCTTTCTATCTTTATTCTTTACATGCACATTACTCATGTTATACATGCATATGCCTTATGCTTTCTTACTCATGCATGTATTTTACCCTTGACCCAGTATTGTAGCTCTATGGTATTTAAACCTTCATGTAGTAGCATACTTACTTCACTGGAGTTTTACATTCCTCATCTACTCGACTACTCAGCTACTCTAAGCTCAACATTCCTCACTACTTTCAATTCAGTATCACCTTCTCTGGTACTCCTCTCAACTCACCCTTCCTGCATCTCCTACCGTACCTTCCAGTTCAACCAGCCTCGGATTGTGAGTAACTGGTTTACTCTCCACTAATGCTATGCTTGTATAGCAGCAACTGTTCTCCCCTTGTCAGGTTATGGGCTCCAAGACTCTCCTTCTGAGGGTTCTCTCCTATTAAATTAGGATTGAGATAAAGATGTCTTGGGATAAGCCTATTCTCTACCTTCACTGTTATCTGTATACATGCATTATACTAACACCCCCATTTATCATGCTTAGTCAATTATCTAACCACCAATCTCTTTGATACATCAAATATGGCTTTGACTATTGCTACTCAATCACTTCCCAAACTTGAGGGCCCCTCTAACTATAAGTTCTGGGCTCATTGCCTTCAAGGAGCACTTTCCTTGATTAGTGTTACTGGTTCCACAGAAACAGGCTGGTCCCTGACCAATGGAACAGCGACAGCACCTGCCCAGAATGATGCAGCTGAAACAGCATGGCAGAATCAGATGAAGGCACAAGCCTTATCGATTATTGAAAACACATTGCCTGATTCCATGCTGCTTCATGGTAGAACAGAACCAGACACCTTATGGACACATCTCTGAACCCAGTTTGGAACATTGGGTCCAGCCAACGTATATGGTCTGTTCACCAGAGCTCTGAAGAAGAGAATCACTGGCAAAAGAGATATTGTGGTGATGGGGCAGCAAATGGATTACTATAGAATATAACAGCTAAAAGAGATAATGTGAAGTGAAATATAAAATAGTATTACCAAAAGCCACACCCTAGCAAGTTCGTGGGGGACTCTGATTCAGAAATGAAAGGGATAATGAAGTGATGCAAGCTCAAAACACTCTCTAGGAATGTAAAAAGGTAAGGGGAAGAGTTGTGAAGGAGTGGGGGAACGTGTATGTGCTTGGTGTTATCTTTGCTTGATGTGAGGATTTCTGGATGCTGTCGTGAGGTGGTCTCGACAATTCCCCAGTTCAAGACTGAACTAGACTGTTTGTTCTTAAATTGACAAGTCTCTGACATAGCATCACTATGATACACAAGTACCAAAGAACTGAAGGTAGTGAGAGCAATCCCTCACTACTACTTAGAAATATACTGACTCGTACCGATAAGTGCTCTGACCAGCAATACACAGCTGTGATGTACTCCTAGTTAACCCTGCTAAGGCTAACTTCTGATTCTCAACTTATGGAAACTTCTGAGGGAACTACTGGGTCTTTGTTCTGGCTCTTGCTAGTAGGTTGCATCAACTGAAGAAAACTCCTATAAACACTTAACTATCACTTCAATGATTGTTGAATATACAACAACCCTCTAAGTGAAGCTCAGCAGGAATTCCCTTGCTTCACCTTGTGTCATCGAGGGGATTTTTATATTATGAGCTGAGGAGTGATTATAATCTAAGGTTACAATATTCTGACTCAACAAAGGATTATGTGTACAAGTACAGAGTCATATAATTTATAATCTACATTATTCTCTGTCCAATAGGGTGTTCTGGTGGTGAACGCATATGCGTTTTTACTGGACACATGGACTGACAAAGTACATGTGTATGATATTTATCAGTTCTTGCTGACCAGGTCTACTGTGTGTGTAATACCATTCATCATTATTGACTCAATAGTATTATGAATCTTTGTTCTCCATGTTTCTCGCTAAGCTGATTTGAATCACTGACTGTTAATGAGTTGCATGGTTTTGGCATCTCGCAAGGTCAATGAATCACTTCTACTGAGATGATGCATCGATCCCTTAGTGGAGTAGTTCTCTCTTCTGACTTGGACTTCACCTGCTGAGGTCATAGCTGAGCTAGGTCTTTGGTGCATAGTGGCAGCTAAGCATACTATTGAATGAGGTAATCCTTAATGTCACTCATGTGAGAAAGGTTCCTCACGAGGATGTGGTTGATGAATAGTCCTCAGTAATATAATCCTGACTTCAGTGATGATACTGAATCAATGGCATATGGATGTGTCCAGTCAGTACAGTTTTCCCGATCTAGGTGCCTAGACTATACTACTGGGTTAACCCTTGTGAGGTGCTGAGATTTCTTCTAGTGTGGGTTCATAGTCTGTTATTCTAACCATAAAACTCGATTATATTATAACCTAGATACTGTTTTCATGGCTGAAAACAGTTTAGACCGTAACATCTCCCCCCCACTATAAATGACTGTCCTCAGTCACCTTTGTGATGGACTACTGTTGATAGTATCTTATGTCTGTACTGGTTCCCTGACTTTGGTCTAACTATGATCCTCGTGAGCTAATTCCTCGCGTTGAGATCTCTTGCTGATTTTTAAGGGCTCGATATACTCATCTTTATCATGAGAATATCTGTGGGCATGTCGGGGGACACTAGTTAATGCCATATTGTATTTTGCTTATGGAATCTCATGCAGACTTAGTTCCTCCGCTATGAGATTCTGCAATTCTGTATTTCCTTCTGCTGAGAAATTCCCTAGCTTGAATTTCCAATCTTGAAAACCCATAACCCTGGGAATCTTCTGTTGTTCTCTGAGGCTGTCGCTACAGAAAGCTTGGAGTGAGGTTTGTCTGGAGAAGTCTCAAGATTTCTGTTCTCTCAAGCACTTCTTCCATCTAATTTTAGATTTTCGCAGATCCCAAACATCCTGTCCCTGAGTGCTATAGATCAGCTTCATGAGATCTATGTCATATAGCTACTGATTCTAATTGTGATCCCATAGATCATTTCTAGAACTTCTGTGAATATTGGGTTCATTTCCATTGCAGAAATGGAGAACTCATATTTTTCGCTACAAGTTTTTACCCTATTTCTAGGATAAACCTGCTTGCATCTTCTGTATTCTGTGTTAACTAGAAGTTTAATTCTAATTAATTTCTGGGATGAATCTCATCCAAGTCTGCAGATATCCATGTCCTGTTAAATAGAGGAACTTGACACTAGCCAATTCCTCACTACTCTGCTGAATCTTTCCAAGTGCTCCTATCATGTCTCCAACTTCACCCATCAATTCCCTGAAGACTTTATCTTCCAAAGACTTGGAAGTCCTGCTCATGAGAAAGAAGGCTGAAGAACAAGAAGAAGAAGCCCATGTCACAAGGGAAGCCAAGGAAAAGAAATGCAGAAAGGAAGAGAAGCAAGCCAGGAAGGAAGCAAAACATTGAGCCTGCAAGGAGTCTGAATGCTGAGCCAGAGAGGAAGAAGAGAGGAAGAAGAAAGAAGAGGAGGTCTGCAGGGCTCATGAGAAGGCTGAATGTGTTGCTTGTGAGGCTGAAACAAAGAAGAAGGAAGAGGAACAATGCTGGGCTTTCCAACACCAAGAGGAGGCCCATAAACAGCACAAGGAAGATGCTCGTGAGTGGAATGTGGTTGAAGCCCATTTATGGGTACAAGGTAGGTGTCTGAACCTCCTGTTCTTATTTCATACTAATCCTCTATGTTTGCTTAGGGGCACTTGCCCTTCCAGTGATGATGAAGACTACTGCTGGAGTGGGTATGTTACTTGCCTGCTCACTAGAGTTGTTTGGTAGGAATCATTTGCCTACCAGACATCTCTATATTAAATATCATTCTGACTTCTGTTATTATTTATAGGGCCTCCTCTCACTATCCCTGTGCTTCCTACCCCACAGGCCAGGCCTTCCAACAGGCTGTCCATCCCTCAGAGTAAGCATTTTATTTCTCTAGAATTTCCTGAAGATTATTTACTGAATCCTTTCTTCAATTCTAGCTCCCAAGCCTAGGAAGAAGCGACAACTTCTTCAAGCCCCTAAGGTTGGAGACCCTCCTTGCAAGGAAATCTCTTCTGGGGAATTTTATCATCCTTCTCTGACCCCTAGCATCTCACCTTCCCCATGTCCTAAGAAGCAGTCCTGTGGTAAAACTTCGTTGCATCCTTCTAAGGTCACTAAAACCACTAGTTCTCAAGACACTGGTTCTAAGCATCGTGAGGAGACTGGCAAATCCAAGGGTAAGGGCAAGGGCAGAGATACCACCCCCAAGCTGGGTAACATTTCTTAGTTGTTTTAAACTATTCCTTTACTGACACCTGAAAATTTCACTCTAGCACCACATACCAATGATGATTTGGTATGCAAGCATGGTGTGGTTGTGTCTTACCAGTGGCTTCATCCTGCCAGTAAGTTCTTTACTCTTCCTCATGCAGAGGACATGGTAAGTCCTGTTTTTAATGTCTTTATGATTCTCTGACCTATCTTTCTCACTAGGGCCCTATGTGGGATGAAAACCCTAAGTGCCCTAACTGTATTTGCAGTTGGGTGCCTTGCACCCACAAGCCCCTGTCCCTGGATGACAAGGACAAGGAGAAGGATCCCAATGATCCTATCACATGCCCTTTAGAGTTCACAGTCAAATGGGTTCCTTATGAGCCCTGTCAAACCAAGGGGCAGCCTCATGCAGTCACATGAAGCCCCCAGCCTTGGTTCAGAACCTCACAGAGATGCACCATGTAGGTACAATATCTAGTGAGCATTGTAAGTTTTTTTTTTTTTTTATGATTCTGATAACTTCATTATATTTGGAGTCTGACTTGATTTCTAGACCTTTGAAACTGTCTTTGCAGCTTGAGTATCACTTGGACACAAGTCCAGGCTCTCAAGTTGCAGCATCACCTGGCCATCACTAGCTACCAGACACAACTTAGTGAGTTCGCACTGGACCTGGTGATGGCTGAGAAGTATCACCACCACAACCCTAACTATTGGGTTGAGGCTGGTCTTGCTGACAACCAAGCACAAGCAGACCAGCTTTTCCAGCTGGCTTGTGAGTGTTTGGAGAATCCGAATGCTGACATAGGGGCTCCTGAGACTTCCACATGTCTTTATACTGCACAAGGTCATCTTGAGGAGTACCTTTACACTGCTATAGGGGCAAAGCTGGCCATCTGGCCTGAGCTCCCTGCTGCCCCTACTTGGTTGGACTGCCATTAACTAGCCAGGGAACACATGGGCATGTCACCCATTCCTAAAGAACTGTCTCATGAGGAGGAAGTTAGTGGGGACCTTGAAGATGTCATGATGGCTGAGCCTTGTGAGGAACAGCTGCCTTCACCTCTTCCTGTCCAAAGGAAGTCATCTCCCATCAAGGCTCCATCCCTGGCCCCCAGCACATCTTTATCCTCTGAGTCATCTGATGAGGACCCAGCCTCCAGTTCTTGTGCAGCTACTCCTGCCAATCCTTGCATTCAAACCCCTCCTCCTGCTTCTGGGCTGTCCATTCCTGCTCCAGGATCCTCAGACTCTGATTCTGAGGAGTCTTCTGAAGAGGAGCCTTTGGCTGGGAAATAGGGCATATCTGGCTTTCTCGCGTGGATTTTTGAACTCTTGTTATTTTTTGAACTTTTCTATTTTGTTACTACTCTACCTTGTAACTAGAGACTCGTCTCTCTATACCTAGGGTATCATCCTTAGGTTTGTTTTCTCTAGTCACTATCAATCTCTTGTTCTGTGTAGTTAGAAACTTGTTTCTTGGTTTCTTAACTACAATTTTTGTTGTCTAATAACTCTGTGGTCTTAATATGATGACTGTTTCCCTGGAATCTTCACATGATCCTAAGTCTAGGCCTCTGCCTTTATTACTAATTGAGAAACTCCACTTTTATGAATATTCCTCTATGATAGGGTTTCCATGATGATACAGATCTGGCCCTATTGATAGGAGTCATTTTTTACTGATCCGTTGTAGAGGGTAGAAATGAAGGTAGTAGTTACAACAACGACAAAATGCAGCTTAGTAGCTACTACTGTCCTCAGATGAGTTCTGGGGGACAATGAACAGAAAATAGAGGAGGTTGGTGTTATGTGAAAGCAAAATAGAGCTCAGTAAAGTGTTCTAAACAATCACAAGCTCAGAATAAAGGTCTCTATAACAGCAGTGCCCTTTACACACAGTGTTATCAGAGAAGAACTCTAAAACTCTAAGACTAACTGACTTAAACTAACTTGAACTGAACTAGACTACTCTTTTTCTTTAGAACAGCCGACTCGAAATGCTCTCTTAGCACCAGGTGGTCAGTTTGACATAAGTAGCTACCTCGCTAGTGGAGCATGGATAGCTGAGAAGTCTTTTTCTTTATAAGTGTTTTTGTCTTTTCTGAAGTCTTAGGCATCTTTAGATTTGTCTTTTATTGGTCTATGACCAAAGAAACACTTAAACTCTCACTTAGCACTTAGAATTGAGTGGTCAATCCCTTATGCACTACTGGGAGCAGGTTCCTTGCCTGTCCAGCTCATGCCTGGGGGGTTTATATATTGTAGATGAGATACAAACTAGGAAGGTACAAAATCACATGTTACATGGTTTCTAGAACGCTTGGGACCATATGGAAACTGGATAAATATTTCTGGAATAAGTTTGAGCCTTGAAGCTCAGGGATATCTTGTCTGTAGGCTCCAAGACTGCATGGTTAACTGGTCTGGGCTTGGATAATCAATTTTTAAGGGTGATCTTCATCATCTACCATGTGGTTTCTTTATCTCGGAGGTCTGGACCAAAGTAGCTACCAAGTGACTGAGGTTTTTCCTTAGTAAAGAGTTATTCCAGGTCCATTCCATGTGTTTTCTTTATCTTGTAGAGCTAACCGGTCATTCCGGTGCATTCAGACATGTGAATTATTGTGCTCCAGGATTTCTCTGAGCAGTAGCTACCTCACTGCCATCTGGGGCCCTGGGGCTTTCCTATCTTTTCTTTAGGGTAGAGATGTCTTAGCTGTAGTCTGATAAGCAGCTAGTATAGCTACTGTATCAATAATGCGAACAGAGCAGATTATAGACTTTAGATTAAGACTGCTATTCTGAGAATAGACTGAACTTGGCTTCTGAACTTGGGAAATCAATGCAGTACAGTTTTCCTGCATAGGAAGCATCCCTCTGGTTCACAGATGTAAGTCTGGAGTACTAGATAACCAGTCTTGCCAGCTCCTCTGGTTGACCTTGGGCTCACTCCATTGTAGCAGAGTAGCTACTTCTATTTTAGGTATGTTCTTTTCCTTGTTCAGTAATTGGGGAGCATCCACTTAATTTACTATGTTATTTTCACAGTTTAAACAGCTGAAAATGTCTAGATTTGCCCCTATTTTTGTTTGGGGCATGTCAGCGTGGTGCATCAAAACCAAGTCCAGTTGGATTTGGACTTGTGGGATTGGAAGGCTCTTAGTGCTGAAGAGCACTTTGGGTTCCACCATGGCTTGGAGCAGGCACATATCTTGACAAGTTTGGCATTTCTTTGCCACTCTTGGTCAATGATTTGGGACATAGTATTGGCATAGTTGTGGATGTAGTTGGCAGAATAGAAGACAGGCAGTACGGCTTGGAGACAAATCCTGACAGAGTACAAGAAAGTGGCTTCCTCTTTGGAATCCCTTGGTATGGTGAGCTTTTTGATGAAAGGTTGGAAAGGGGAAGGAATGGGGAGGGATGTAAGGAGGGGGTGGTGGTCAGATGTGAATTGCCAGTCATTGAGAATTTGATGGACTGGACTTTGTGACAGTTCATCTATCATGAAAATGAGATCTATGACAGACAGATGTTTATTAGCATCATAAGGGATATGTGTATACTTGTCCTCAGACAGTGTAGATAAAGAAAGACCTAGACTGTTCATGATGTCAGTTAGTAAATCACCCTGAGCAGTGTGATGGGTGATATGGGGGTCCCATTCAGGTGAATGAGAATTAAAGTCACCCCTGGCACAAACTAGAGACTTTGGGAGGAGGTGGGTGTGCACTTCAAGAAATGAGATAGAGGAATCATCAGTGGGGTCAAAGTAACAGTTCATGAAATAAATCTTCTTTGGAAAGGAGAAAGAAATAAGTTGAAAGTCTTGCAAAGAAATGATATTTTGATGAGAGGTGGGCATCAGAACATTGCATGAGTGTCATATGAAGGTGGCCATCCAAGGACATTCTTCATTGACCTTTCTCTTCCAGTAACCACCATCATCGTGGTTAAGCGCTCATCACTATGGGCAATCGTTGCAAGGGCAAAAGCCCATCTGTTATCCCTGAGACTCCTCAGCAGTGCAAAGATCGTGAATACGACTGCCAGCAAGATAAAGTATGGCGGGAATATATTGAAAATCTCAATGCGATGACCATTGATGACACTAACAGCCAAGGCATTCGCACTCCCTCCAACCCTGGCAGTTGGATCCCCCAAGGCCCCCCACAGCAAGAGTGGCAGAAACTCTCGTGGACTTCATCAGAGCCAGGAACCCCCTCCCCTTCATCATCTTCTGGGCATGCTACTGGGATACTCCAGAGCAGGTCCTCTTCTGACATGGAGCTTGACCTCCCTGTCTCCCCCCCTTCAAGCAGAAGACTCCTAAAGCTGCTCCCTCCAACCTTATCTCCGAGTCCACCCCCAGCAAGGTTGATGATAATGAGGAAGATGAAACACCCTCAGGTGCACTCATTATGCTATCCCGAGCCTTTTGTGATTCAGAGGAGTCATTTCCCCCTGACCCCCGCTTATTCGCTGCCCTCTGTGACTTCATTTCTGTTCTGGAGTCCAAGAATTTATTCGCCAATTGCACTCCCCCCTCTGCCTGGTGCTTCCCCCCCCCCCCCCACACTTTTTCTTCTCTGCTTTTTGGGGCTAACCAGGTGCG
>JAEUWP010000217.1:0-27758 GCA_018524725.1 Podaxis mareebaensis | reverse complement strand
CACGAGTCTTATTCGAAATAAACTCTTATACACGCACACCACTAATATCAGTTGGTTGCCACAAAATGAACTCTACCGCTCATGTACTGAGAGACAAAAGCCCGATATGCATCTGCCTCGCTACGCGCCTTCTCTATGAACGGTTTAGCTGTCCCAGCAACCCGTTCTGCAGTAGTCCTAAGCGGCGTTGTTCAACACACACGAATCAGAAAATAAGGATAAAAGATGAACTACCTCCCCTGGGTACAACCAGGCCAACGTGCGATACGAATGACCCACCAGGATATCTCATCGTCTGGTTCATTTGGTGGAGTGACTGGATGGTTTTCACCAACAACAACGGCCAAAGGAATTGGCTCAGAACCCTGTCCCGCCCGAATAATCTTCCCTCGCATAAACTGGTCTACAAAAGCCTTATCTGCGTCTACCTGACTATCAAAAGCCATGATAGTCGGTTCTTGAACAGACGCATATCTTTCTGCAGTGAGGCTAGATCGCATTTGTAAATCCAGCAGGTTGAGAACACAGAATTGAAGCGACTTACGCGTCTTGATATACCCCTGGGCTGCGACCACAAAGGACAAGGTACCACTTCAATGGCGTCGGGTCATCAGTTGCAGCGATCACGTTGAGTAATTCGTCAGGCAGTGCGATGTTTGCCTGGCCAAACTCGTGATCCAAGTCCCTGGCATCATCAGCAGCTGCCAAGGTGAGTAGGTCCAATGACGCCATCAGCAAGGGGTCCCGGATAAAGGCAACGTAAAATGTTTGAATCAATAACCTCTAGTATTCGAAGCATAAGGAGACGTACAAGGACTTCCTGGAGATGTATTGTTGTCCACGTCGCTGGCCTCATCGCTCGAATCTTCAATGTTGACAACAATATGCGGGCGAACGGTTCTGATGACACTGCCAGGAGGAAGGGGCTCAAAGTCATCAGGAAGGTTCGCAATGATGCTGTTTGTCACAGGATCATCGTAGAAGGAGTCTGGCGCATGTGAATTAGCATTCTGCTTGGAAGCTACAATGGGGCGTACCGGGCGTTCCTGGTTGGATGATGTGAGGCGGTGGGGTTATGATACCATCGGGGACCTCCCTATAAGGAGGGGGGCTACGGGGGGCTTCAGCCTGCATCAAGTGGCTTGCAATCGCTGTTTTGCAGAGAAATACGCCTAATAAGCATGGGTGAAACTGGGGTAGCAAAGAGAGATCCAGATAGGCGGATAGATTGAACTCGTGGCCATGATAGTGCTCCTCCAAGACAACAAACATCCGCTCTTCTATTGAGGGCCAGACTTCGTCAATACGCAGTCAAGATGACTTCCATAGCATCTAACCGCCCCAACCGCCCCATTGCACTGGGACGTAACAGTGCCGAGGAGTCCTTGGCACATCCCTGTGAGATGGCTATTATGTGCCCTGCTTACAAGCCCTCAACAGCCTGTACCCAGGCTCTTCGTCGAGGAAGAGATAACTGCTCCTGCTGCTAGCGTCTCAAAACCTAGGTGTCCTCGTTGAACTCTTTCAACGTTTAGAGCTTGTCGATGAAAACGTGTCTTCTCCCACGATCACTACGTCAATACCGCCATTGCCAGCTGTGTCCCTTGTGCCGCAAGTTCTTCAGCACCTCTGCTGCCCTTCTCGGACCGAGGCCTTAATCTTCAGTCTGTACCGGCACTCCAACGCTCCCATTACCGTTAATTTGTGCTTTTCCAGCACGGAGAGCTCGTCGTTGAAGATGCATCTTCTCCCGCTTCGAGAATCGGCATCCAGCTCACCACCCTGTCCCTCGTGGTGTGGATCTTTCGGTGTTCAAACTCTGTCAATTATTCAGCATCTGAGTGCGGTTGTTACCAGTGGTAACCCTCGTGTTGTGAGTTCTTCGCCGTATTCGGAGTGCTGGACTGAGTTTGCTCAATGCCAGCACGGGAACGATCTCATTGGCCAATGTCTTCACTGTACCAGCACAGATAGACACTCTACTCCGGCCCGAGTTTGGCTGCTGCCTGCCGTTCTGCATCCAGCCAGGCTTCATTTTCCTGGGACCCACTCATTTCCGGCGCGGCACAAGTCATTGGAACTGCCAGTCCGGATGTGAATTCTCGCCTGTAATGGCTTTCCTCGCTGATTCTTTCAATGAATGGGTATAGAATCTCCTGTTCTAAGTAGCACCTCGATTTCGTACGACCTGTATTTTTGAAGGCGGGCCAGACTAGTGGAGTGATGTCGAAGTACACTTGTCCATTTGCCCTCCCATTGAACGTCATCCCCCTCTTGGCCTCCCTTAATCCTCGCTGTCGTTATCATGCCTAGCCACACCGTCGCCAGCGCTCTTATCAAGTTATTCTTCCTCAACGGTGCCCCGTGGGAATGGTCGGCCTGGCAAGAGCTCACTGGCATACGGCACGGCTTGTTCCCTCCAGAAGACAAGAACCTACCTGCTGGGTGGACGCGTAAAAATGCCTCCGACGTTGCGTCGTACTTCCAAGACTACAATGCCCTCGATTCCGAAGAAAAGAAAATCAATTTCGCCACCAGAACGAAGGGAAACTCGTCTCATCCTGGCCGCGACATCTGGAACTCGTTTGTCGCTAAGAACTGGAGCCGCTGGGGTATCCATACCCTGGTGGTCGAAGAGCTGAAAGCTTGGGATGTTCATCCCATGTCGATCATTGCTCGCGAGAACATGACGTCTTCATGGCCGTGTTCCGACTTCTACATGCCTATGGTTCTCGATACACTCGGAATGAAGGTCTTTGGGGATGAGGCATTTCCTACTGGGACCGAGGTTCTCCCCACAGACCTGCGGCGCTGCCTACAAATTTTTGCGCAGAGGTCATGGAATACTATCAGGAACCAATTGACTGCGCACAGAAACCGTTCGCCGGCGGTAGAGGCAGCAGCGATGGCGGCATTCGCAGGTACGAAAGCCGCTTTTGCTCATTGAATGCTGATAGCTCATGCTGCATAGACCTTAACCAGGGCCGATTGACAAAAGCGAAGGTCAATCGTTCAATCCGCGCCGTTGCAAAATGGAAGGAATGCGCCGAGATTCTTCAAACCCCCGACATCATCAGGAAAGCTGAAGAGTTGCTAGCGGAGATTGAGAGAATCATGGAAGAGTTAGGAGCGAAGGTCAACAAACCAAGGCCGGTCAAAGCAGGAAGTGAGTTCATGGAAAAAAGTCCTTTCCCCCTCCGTTGACCAGATCCCAGGGATATGCAAGGTGTCGACAGCAGCGCTCAAGAGCTTGGCCACCGAGGAGGATGTGACCGACCTCCTCAACGTCTATCACGAGTATTTCGAAGCCCACGTTGAAGACGAAGACGAGCCGCCGATTAGTGACGGGGATCTAGAGAAGAAACAGCTCAACGCTTCCGGGGGAGATTTTGGAATGGAGGTTGAAGAGAGGATGCCGGCCACTGTTCTCGCTGCGAGGCTTGGCTTCAGAGCAGGCCTTCCCGTTCAATTTAATATGCATCGTCACCAATCGGGGATATCACCTTGGGATGACGAGAAGGCGTTCAAGGTTGTAGGTCATATTCCAGCCGAGCTCCTCCGGATTCAGTTTCACTGGCATCAACTTGCCGGTATCCACTCAATCATTCGCAGCATATTCACTGAGGAAAAGGACGCCAGTCACCCAGCAGGAGTTCTTGTTGGCGACGAGGTCGGGTTGGGGAAGACAGCGCAAGCCATCGGGTTGCTGGCATTCCTAAACCAGCTCATCTTGTTGCAAGATCGGAAGACACCGTTTCCTCCAGTCATACGTAAGCATACCGTATATAGGACTATAGTCTATACCTGATCACTCACTCCTCTCACAGAGAACCGACCTTACCTTGCAGGGAGTACCAAGATCCCATCCCGGCCGCATCTCATCGTCTGCCCAGGTACGCTGGTGGCTCAATGGGTCAGCGAGCTCAAGGTCTTGTTCCTCCCGAAAAGCGTCGATATCCTTGTCTATGACAGCCAGACGGATCCTAACGTGTTCTGGGGTCCGAATGGTCCCTTACACTCCTCGAAACACGATCCCCACAACCGGATCGTCGTCGCCAGCCATTCGGTGTGTTCTCAACGCCGTCTAGTTGCTCATACCTCTAACTGAGCCGCTTGAAGGCCCTATTCACCGACATGTCAAAAACACACAAGAAACCGGGCCGCAAAGGTCAACGTCCTTGGTCTGTTCCCCCGACTAAAACCAGCCTGGCGAATACAATCTTTGGGCAAGATTTCCTCACAATCGTCATTGATGAAGCACACCACATGCGAAACGCTGGAAACAAACACACTGCAGCGCTTCGCCTCTTGCAGCAATCGAGAGTCCGTCTGATCATGACGGCAACTCCTCTCCATACAGCGCCGAAGGCGAGCTTTTTGGCTCCGTTTGCACCAATCATCTCTAACTTTTCCCAATGCCCGCAGGACATCGCATCTCTCGCTCGGCTTGTTGGCCTCTCGCACTTCTTCACCGAGGAGTCATTCCTTGAAGAAAAAAACGACGCTGCTAGACTACGAAGGGCCAAAAAACTTGACGACGACGGAGACACGGTTCGCGCCGAGCAGGTTCAGATAGTCAAACGCCTTCAGGAGCATTGTCAAGGTCACTTCTTACGCAGGACGACCCAAAGTCGCGACGCAGGGGGTCAAGTCCTGCTGGACCTTCCTCCTTATGAAGATATCCTCGGTGTTTTGACGCTCACAAAAAGAGAGACTACAATCATCCAGGAGAGGTCGGAGTCGGCCAAAGCAGCGTGCGTGATGGTCTCCTAGCTTTCCCTTCCATGGGCTAATTGCATTGCAGAGTTTTGACATCGACGAGCTCAACGAGGATCCAAACGAAAGTAAGCCGTCGCCATGTAAAGGGGTGCCATGCGACGCTAACATCCTTATCCAGAAATTCTATCTTGAGTACCGCACAGCGGTCGGATACGCCAAGGAAGATCCAGCTGATCCTTGGCCCTCGTTTAATTCGCTCGAAGAATGGGAGCTTCGCAAAAGCACGAAGATGGATTTATGCGCCCGGGCCTGTGCGCACTATCTTATTCATGATGACGTCAAGGACATTGCCTTTGTGGACGGAGAGCCTGTGTTTCCCGATACCGCCATACCCCCTGGGAAGAAAATTACCAGGAGCCGACGAATCATCATATATGCAGAATTTCCTTCCATGGCACCCCTCCTTCAAAACGTACGTGCTCTTCTTTAGGACTGATTCACAACTGAAGATCCTCTGTAGGTTCTCAAGCTTTACGGGGTCTCTAGCCTCGCAATAAACGGCAAGATTTCATTCAGAGAGAGAGACAAGAGGGTCAAACAATTCTACGACGACAGCAATCCCGCTAGGGTGCTCATTTTCTCCAGCGTCGGCTCTGCTGGCCTTAACCTGTCTATTGCAGACGTAGTGATATTCTTTGCAAGTTTACTTCCTAGAGACGCTTTATTTCTTTGCTAATTCGGTCCAGGACCAGCCGTGGTCAGCTCAGGATGAGCGGCAGATCAGGGGTCGCGCTCATCGTCAACCGCAGAAGAAGGTTGTCAAGGTTATCCATTTGCTGGCAAGTGATTCAGCGGACCTTCTGATGAATGACGTCGCACGAGGCAAGCGTGATATGTTTGACGCATTTGTAAATAAAGAGCTGGGAGAAGGTTGGTTGTTTTGCGCTAGTCTACCTTGCTTTCAGCGGCGTGACTATATTTCATATAGAACTGCAACTATTGCTACAGGGATGCATTCTCGACAATGAAGAGAAGGAAACGCCCGCAGAAGTCCCCCCTCCTCCAAAAAAATCAAGACGACGCCCAAGACCGATTGTCATCGACGACGACGACGACTTACCATCATGCAGCCAGGCTGACGTCTCAACGCACACATCAGACGCTGACGCGCTTAGTGATGCTCCGTCGTCAAACGTGTCAGGGTCCTTCCCACTTCCCCTTACTGGTATGTTTATTGCATTCCCTGCCCAATAGATCTTGACGCATTATCAACGGCAAGTATCTTCGTCGCCGGACCCTGACATCGAGGCAACAGCAGCAGCAACACCAAGGGAGGATGGGAGCAGTCATGGCAAGTTTCATGCTTTTCGCACAGCCGACACCGCCCCCCCAGTTCCTATATTGCCTACCACTGGTGGTAAGACACGCCTTCATGCCAGCCACGCAATGCATTCTCACGTCGCGACATAGGATGCGGGTCATCGGTGTCCGAACCGACAACGGAGAGCACGCCCATTCCGCCTGTTATTGATCAAGGTAAGCTCCACCAGCAATCAACTGCAAAGCATACATATAACAAGCCGAAGCCATCACGCGCGAAGAAAAGCCTGTACATGGCACTAAACAGGCTTCCATTGTCGCCTCCATCCCACGTCGTACGCTTTATATCTTATCGCTCATTCTCCCATACCCTGCTTACATTATATTGGCAGCTGCACCTGCTAAAACACTTAGTCAGTTGATCGACTACCCAAGCTCTTCCTCAAGCTCCAGCGATCACAGTCCACCTCAGAAGCGAGCCAGGCAAGGAACAATTGGGGAAGAAGGCCGCGCAGCTAGTAAGGCAACTCTGGGATTATTGGACAGCATCCTGACGGCAGCATTCCTAGTTATACAGGCGGCAGAGAAGAGCGCCATCCAGGTGGCAGAGAAGAGCGCTATCCAGGCGGCAGAGAAGAGCGCTATCCAGGCGGCAGAGAAGAGCACTATCCAGGCGGCAGAGAAGAGCGCTATCCAGGCAGGGGAGACGAGCGCTGCTCTTGAAGAAGTCACAGAGGCACAGGGATCGTTGTCTCTTGAAGGATCAGCTGCGTTACTCGGTGAGATTTGCCCCTATTTTCACTTCTAACGGATCAAGTCGCTTACTTTTGTCAGAGGATGTCATAGATCTGTCTGACGAAGTCATCCTGAACATCCCAGGCAAGGACGAGGCCTCTGGCTCTGGAAGTGAAAAAAAGGGGGGGAAGCGCGGGATGGTAAAGAAAAAACCGTCTATTTCGTTGCATGGTGAGCCTGGTATGTCTGAGTTCAACGTAGACAGTTAATCACCTTCATACAGAAACACCGCGACAATTCTTAGTGCCCCGCCCTACACAAGGTATGCGCCTATGTCCTCTTCAATGGCTCTGGTATCTTATGCGATCAACAGGGAGCTCGAGCCCTGGTCCCACTTCTGTTCCAAGCTCCAGCTCAAGTGCTGGCCCCAGCACGGACCGACCAGCGCGGAGGCCGAACCCATTTGCTCCAAAAGCTCCTAAGCAGGGACCGTTGAATATTCCGGGGAAAGCTGGGTTGAAGGGCGTCTATCGTCCAAAGAAGTTACCGTGAGCACCAATGACCTCCGCCATCCTTTTCTTTCCTCTCCATGGGCATTTGCTCTGTTCTTGAACTCCCTTCATTTCTTGGGCTCTCCCCCGCAAAACATGCCCGTGCAGCTTTGATCTCTCTCGTCCTCCTGTTGTCTCTACCTTGATTGAGTATATTGCATTTTTTGTACATTTATAATGCCATAGCATACGTTTCCCACACAAGCGCACAGGCATTGAGTGGCCGCCTGGGTCCATAAGTGACAGCGAGAGAAAATACTCGCAGCGAGGAGGTCATCAATTCGTCGAATTGGCATGCACGAGGGGTTTTCAGAAAGCGGCTGAATACAGAGTCAAGCACGAGACTGCATTCCTTTGATGCAGTGTATTTATTTGCTTTGTGGCAGTGAGAATGCGAAGACAGATGCGTGAGGCATGCAGTCAAAACACAGCGCGCGTGGACAGACATGAGAGGGGCTTCATGGGTGGAGGTCGACGAGGTGGATGGGCCGGCCAGAGATGCGGAAAAAATACAGCGTTCGTGCGGAGCATCGGGGTTGGTGGCAGCAGCAGTTTCGAGGTCAAGATCTTTCTAGACCTTCCCTGGTGCAGGCGCATCCCGCAACCTCGACCCTGGTTTATGTGAGCCACTCGACTCCAAACAGACTCCAAAGCACCTGCAGATCCAGCCACGGCATGCTCACGGTCTTTTGCGATGGTACTCAGCACGAAACACTTCACCAGTGCTGTCGCGACCACCCATGCCTACAGCCCTGACTTGCATTGATCAGGATTCATCATATGACATGGTGGGGCTACGTGGTTTTCTAAACACCGTCTCCAAAGCTCCGACGTCACGTATTGGTCGTCCTTCTCTGACATATGTGACCAGGACCACTGGGGGGCGAGTCAGTAGCGTCTTTGGCGAGCTCAGGAGAACGTCGAAGTCCTGCCATGCGAGGAAGATTCTGAGCGGCTCAGTATGATCATTATCCAGCATCGTCAACCAGTAGGAAATTAGAGCGACGCAGGAAATGCATCGTTTTCCTCGACGAAGAACAGCTCTTAATTTGTTGGACAGGCATAATCTGGCTCAGCAAAGCATATATTCTTGATGAACAACGATAGCACGCTGCATCAATCGTGCATGGATAATTAATCAACGACCATGAGGACATTCTATACCCCAAGTCCTCGGCATGAGCAGCCGTTCAATGCAAGCGCCAATCTTTTCGAAGTCTAACGCTGTGTAAGCTTTCGTGGCTGGTTGGATGATCAAATGAGTGCTTACCCAGACCGTCATCAAGTGCCTCATGCTCCAGCATCGTCGCTTCAGTGGCGCTGATAACCATGACCGTGAAGTCAACCCAACGAGTCTGGAGAACTGTTCCCTGACCTGATGTAAGCCATCAATGCTGGTGAAATGGGACTGTGTCGCTTACCCGCACTAGGTTGACCTTTACTTCGCAGTCATCGAGGGTTTTGACTTTGGCATATTGCGAATTCCACTTCAAGGATACCATCAGTCGAAACAGGATTATCTCCAGATGGTGCTGGTATAACTTACCTCAATAACCTGGCAGGGGAGGCGGGCAGTCAGATGGAAACGGGCAAACACATCGAGAATGTATCCGTTGACGGGGGGAGTGCCTCTCAGGTACTCTATATAGGTGAGATCGGCTCCGTCCTCGAGTATTGGGGGCATGGTTCTGACCTGGCGACGACCAGGATGGTCCCGGTTTTATGTCTGGCCAGAAAAAAAAACCTAAAGGTCTCGTGCAAAGCCGTCCATGACGGCAATTACCATAGGGAGGGACACGAAGGCATGCACCTTAGATAAGTGCGAATCAGTCAGAGAACTTTGCTTGATAGGCTCCTGGCAACTCACAAGTACTCTTCGTGTTCAGGCGCTAGTGCCGCGACATCACCGATACTGGAACCGCTTCTGAAGATGCACCCCCCAGTGTGGAAGCAATTAACCCGGAGGTTCCTGCTATCAACGGATGGGTGTGATTCTCTGTATACGCTCTGCAGGACGACGTACCTCCCTTTACTCCGAACACCAGTAGGTGATATTCATAGCCACCGCGAGCCTTCGATTCGACTTCGAAGACAACGGAAGCAGGATGGCGGGCATCACGCTTCTATCGTACAACCTCGGAGATCCATCGTTGCGTGAGAGTTCACATAAGCCAGGAGGATATTACGCCAACAGAGGATAAGCACCTGTGCTGCAGGAATACAATGGTCGATGGGACTGCCTGGCAGAGACAAAGCACTCACCAGGGCGTTTAGCTTTATCCGCAAAACACACTCGCATGTCCTCGATGACAACGATAACGAAGGGTAATTCGTTGCCGCTAGTTTCATTGTTTGGACGCAGGAGGCTTCTGCCAAATAAATGGGAGGCTTCCACCAAACAGCCGGCAATAATGCAGCGGATCATAGCTTCTGTCCTCTGCGAAGACGACTACGCCCGCTCTTCCCGCCATTGCACCTGGATCTTCTTTAGACTTCTGGTGGAGAGGTCGTTTGGAAGGTCAGTGTCATCCAAGGCTGTCCCGCAGGTGGGTCTGAGTTTTGTCAGCAAAGTTCATCGAAGTGATATGCCCAACTGCCCAGACTCAGGGATCCAAGCGAGCCAAGCAGAGAAAGCAGAAGCAGAAACGAAAGGCCAGCAAGGATGAGTTGTACAAAAGCGCAAAGAAAGGGTGGGTTAGTGGCATATTATAATTGTTTATGATTCTGATCCCATCCACTGGTGATACCATGCCATAGATCGCCTCAGTTTCCCACAAACTTCATCAAGGATGAATATAAAACCTATGTGCTGCGTTAGAGTCGAGGTTGAGTATAGTATACCTACGTTATGGACAAGTTGTGCAATAAACACTAGGTGTGCAATAATCGGCGTGCCCAATGATGGATGGGTCAATTCATCGGCGACGAGTTGCATAGAATTATCACATGCCGGTACATGTTCTTACTGCACTCAATAAAGTACAATTAAGCACAATTTTATTAGCAGGCCAGGGGTAGATTCATCATCGATGAACGCCCACCACCCGGCGAGTATTTGTCACGATTCATCGTGGATGAAGTGCCACAAGGATACATGTTGACAGCGATGCATGGCGTGAGAAGCATTGAAAACCATCGACGACATCGCTGCATTAGGACCAGCTGAGCACGAGAGCACTCAGGTCGCCTAGTTCTCTCTATTCGCCTCTTTGTTGAGGACGAAAGACCTGCAGGTGAGTAAGCACGTTATCCGAGGTGAACATCCACTCATGAAGCGTAACAGTAACAGTAGCAGTCAAAACCGCAGCAGATGCATCCTCAATGGCATGAACGTGTTCGTCGTCGACGAATACAAGCTGCGATTCAGTATGGCGACGCTCCAACGCCATCAAGCCCTACTGCGGTGTACATCTATGGGTGAAGCCATCATCGATGAATGGACGCTCAGGACCAGGCAACTTCAGCACCACCCCCACCCGGTGGTGGGGGAAAACAGCAGTCGTTCAAAGCTCGGTGGATGGCAATACGATGGCATCACAGGCAGGCGGGATTATTCGTCGATGACAAATGCTTACTCAAAATCCAGTCGATTGCAGCAACATCACCACCAAATAGGCGTTCTTTGATGACGATGATCAGTCACTCAAAAGCAAGTGAATGGGAGTGCCATCAGCGCGAAGACGAACACTTCCGCCGAACTCAGCGACTGCAGCACCACCACCCCAAGGCATTTGTCCGTGAACACTCAACCAAGACACAGCAACAGCAGCAACCAAGACAAGGAGGCGGCAGCACCATCACCCATGAGCAGAGGTGCTCGTTGCCGATGAACTTGCGCTCAAATCTGGCCAGTTGCAGGAGCACTACCAAGAGCGTTCGTCGAAGACGACGGATGCGCGCTCAAAACAGCAATGCCATCACGCAGCAGGAGCATTCATCATAGGCAAACGTTCACCCACAAACCGGCGAACAACACAGTACCACCATCAAGCGCAGGGGTGTTTGTCGATGATGAACGCTCGCTCGAAACTGGCAAGTGGATATGGTGCTACCAGTAAGCAGTGTATTCGTCATCGACGAAAGCTCACTCAAAGGACGAAGGCTCACTCGGGACTCGATGAACCCCGGTGCCACAACTGCCAAGCAGGTGCTCATCAACGACGATGAATACTCACTCAAAACCCGGAGACAGACACCACCACCAGTGGTAGGCAGGAGCCTTCATTTTTGATGGATGCTCGCCCAAGACCGCCAAATTGCTCTGTCCAATCTGTTCGTCGGCGATGAATGATCTGCAAGTGAGTAAGCGCATTATCCCAGACTAACATACGCTTATGAAGCATAGCAATAACAGCAACAGTAGCAGTAAAAAGCATGGTGGATACATCCTGGATGAAATGAACGCGTTCGTCATCGACAAATACAAGCTGCGGCTCAGTACGGGACATCCAATGCCACCAAGCCCTGCCATAGCATACATCTATGAGTGAAAACTGTCGTCGATGAATGGACACCCAAGACCAGAACGAATTCAGGACCGCTCCTCCCGGTAGTTGTTTGGGAACAGTCGCTCAAAACCCAGTGTATGGCAACACCGTCACAGGTAGGCAGGAGCATTCGTCGTCAAAGAACGCTCGCTCAAAAACTGGCAGATTGCAATGCAATTGCCACCAGGGAGGCATACGTCATCCTCAATGAATGGCGCTCAGACCCGGAGATTATCGCTAATGCCGCAGGTAAGCAGAAGTGTTCATCGCCGATGAACGTTCACTCAAAATCTGGCAGACTGCATCGTCATTCCGTCATTACTGCTAAACAAACAGACGTTCGTCGACGAACGAATGCTTACTCAAAGCCCAACGAGTGGTAGCACTATCGCCGAGAAGCAAGGGTGTTCGTCATTGATGATTCGTTGCCGATGAACGTTCACTCAAAATCTGGCAGACTGCATCGTCATTTCGTCATTACTGCTAAACAAACCAGCCTCTGGGCACTTGCAGGACTATCACCGCCCGGAGTGTTCGTCGACGACGATGAATAGTCGCTTACATGAAGCAGCGGCAATTGATAGCGTCTCGGTACCATCACCACCACCCCACAGGAACGAAATTTCGTTGATGCGAATGACAAGCGTAAGGAACAGCACAGATCAGTTGGGCTTTCCTGGATGCCCTTTCCATGAAGAATACGACGAGTCCACTCACACCACCGTCAATCAGGTGTCCTCGAGGTGTGAACCTCCGTTTCCTGTTATCAACTACAGAGAACTAAGGCTACTTGATTATATTTCAGGGAAAAGCTTCGTGATTTCGGTGGGCTTGGAAGGGTTTTCGAGTTGATTTCAATGAGCTCAGGAACATCCTAATCGGACCCCTTGAAAATGCTCTACAAGCATCCATTTCCGTAAGACCCCCGGAAACTCCAGCGGCATGAGCCCAATCTTGGTTGCTTTCCTCAGCGTTATGCAGCGGCCAGAACTGACGCCGCAGGATAGCAGCGAGCTCTTCAGCGTTTGAGAGTTTGTTGGCATCTGTACATTGTGGGCTACATGGACCCACCGCTCCGCAGAAACATTACGGACCACTCTGTCGACGAGATTTGCACGACCCAAGACGAATTCCGGGCGCATGGGAAAAAAGGGATAGTAAAACTTCGTGGAAAGCTCGTCAACGACGAGTGCATTCGGAAGGCGAATCTTGCATGTCTAACACCGGCGTTGAGCTGATTACTTGGTCCATACTGCGTTTGCCACCGCCTGCTGCTCAAGGCACCTAGCATACTGGTGTTCGTAATTCTCCAGTCCCTGGTGCTTTCCACATAAGGTATCGAGGGTTCATCCAACCTATGCTTGAATGCCTTCAGATTCCGACGAGAACGTGCCATGCTCTCTCTCTCCGATCAGCGCCTTTTTATAGTTGCTCAAGGCAGATGGAATACGGAGGGTGCCGCTCATAGGTGCCACCCGAGAGCATTTACTACTAGACGGTAGCAAGTCTTCGTCGACGCCATGGACAAGCAAAGCAGTGGAAATTGACGGCATTCCGATGTCATCACCAGTACCACACAGCAACAAAACGTCGTCGATTCTATGAACAAACAATGGACCGTGCAGCAGGGGATGATTGTTGGTCAGGCAGGGAGGCGAAAAGGGATGACTCATCGATGAAGGTGCGTAGTTGCTCAGAAAATTTCCTTTCATTGCTTGTCCTTACATGCCTACTTTTGCCCATTGTAGGCGGCTTTCCTCTGATCTTTGTATTATGGGTACCATCGATGAAATTTTCAAGCTCTGTACAAGTAGACACACGCGCTCATCGAAAATAAACGAGCACCGATGCTAGTGAACCCGTGTTCCATTATGATACCAGACGAGTCTATAGGAGGGAGCCTGCCAGAGGTGTGTAGATATACTCCTGCAAGGAAACAGATGCAGCTCGTCAGATGGCTCGTAGCTCATCAACGAAGATCTGGGAAAGTCGGCGTGCACGAATTTCATGCCACGCGTTCAACACACTCCCGGAAGTCGAATATCTGCGAATAAATACGTATAGTCTGATAATCGTACAGAACGGATCCAGCCCTCGATCGCATAGCGCATCGCAGGTCGTCACAGACGGGTTGCTTCAAGCCTGAGGTCATCTCGCTGGCTGTCTTTGAAGAGCTGCAATGATCACTATGTATTTGTCGTCGTCGAAGCTCCGGTGGTGGACCACACGTCTCTGTGCAATTGTTGTCAAGAAACGGTGATGGTGGACCACACCATTGCAGGATCGTCAAAGAAGCTCTAGTGGACCACGCACGTCTGCAAATTCGTTGTCGAAGGTCTGGTGGCAGGCCTCACACCAGTGCAAAACCCCACGCCGGTGCAAACTAGTCACAGGCCGCCACCGAGCCTTCCCATCCGCCATCAACCGAGGCACTTGGGCAACGTAGGTCCAGTTCATGTATCATAGCTAAGACGTACAAGAATGTGTTCGTCTACGAATACAAACTGTGGCCCAGTGCTGCAGGATTCTGCCACCAAGCCCTACAGTGACGTGCATTTATGAGTGAAATCATAGCGGACGAACGCTCGTTCAAGGCTCAACGAACTGCAGCACCACGCATTCCAAACATGGCGTGAGTCAGTACCACAACCAGGGGAGTGGGAGCACTCGTTGATGATGGATGCTGACTTAAACCCGTCAAATCACAGGAGTATCACCACAAAGCCAAACTGAGCGCTCGTCGACGACGGATGCTCACATAAAACCTAGCAAATGGCTCGCCAGTAAGCAGGGGTATTCATCGCCGACGAATGCTGTCTCGGGAGCGGACGACGAGTGTCATGGAAGCCAGCCTACCACGGTGATAAGGGAGGAACGGTATGCCTTTCGAGCTGATGACGAGCGTATGGGGGTATTGGATGGCGGTGGAGGTTAGGAGCTCGGGGGGAGAAGGGAGACAGCGAAAGCCCTTGGGCGGATACTGGCATCCTTGACGTATATTGAGGGAATAATTCTGCCATCGGACGTCCGGACGTAGAGTTTACCTCCGGATATCGATATATAGTTGTAAGCCAGAAACATCCGCGACGACGTGCTTGAGACTCACGGTAATCACTTATTCTGGCGTCGCATCCGAGAGCTCCAGACAATGGAAGTCGACCCCCGACACCAGTTTCCTCACAGCTTCTATCAGCTCTCGTCGTAGAGGATACTTTTAGGCATAGTATGGGGTTCCAGAGAAACTCGCATTGGATAGCTAGCACCTGTGGGATGTGTGGATATTTGAAATTCTCCAGACGGCGTGACAACCAGGGTGCTCGTGAAAACCAATGAGCTTTGAAGATTGGTGGGGTAATTGGAAGGAATGCTTACCTTCCCGTCCTTGACGGTAACACCTATGGGGGTGGAGGTTTTTAGACTATGATTGGCCCAGGTTCTGGCTAAGGAACATCCATCCCCTGAAGGACGTCAGGCTTGCAGTCTTCTGATGTTTTGGGGCCAAGCCATTCATGCCGAAGCTTGAGAGATGAGGCAGTTGCTGTGGTCATGGTGCGGGGCGTCTGTGCCTTTAGTGGCGGTGGGACAAGGCTCGGCGAAGTGGAAGTGATTTGCCTGTCAATCGGTCATCAGAATTGTGTTCAAATTGTCGATTGTTTGGAACACCTATCAAAAACAAACGGCGTGTGTACCTTACGCCAACTGGTAAAATACTATTGCGCCAAACAGAACGACGCAGCAGTTTGGGAGTAGGAGTATCTCACCATCGTCGATGACAAACAGTGACATGGTAAGTTGTATGCACTGATCCCGAGTGCCAAGCTAACGTGATAGAATCAAAGACGACTGTGTTGAACCTCATCCCCGACGAACACTCATGCACGGACGAGGAAAACTCATGACCCTCAGATTGATTTCGCCCGTTGAGGGCAGCTGACAGGTATCATCACTTATTGGTGGGTAACGCGAGTTGTCGACAAGAAATTTCTCACAGCGGATGAGCACACTTTAATCCGACACAACGACGACATAATACATCCCTCCCTACTTCATTCGCTCTCAATAGAACTCATTGAGAGAGAGCCTGTCGACCGACGACGCCGCAGAAACTCAATCATTTCATCCAGTCGTGTCATCGCTACATTTTGCATCAATTTCTGAGCCATCGATGCAGGTTAAGACGCTCACAGGGATCATCGTCTTCTAATACCCTGACACTGTACATCAGTAGTCCAGTCCCTGGACCAAAAACCCTCCCGGTAAAGATGACACGGCTACCAGGCAATTCAACCGGCTGAAAAAATACGTCAGTCGAGTGAAGTAAAACAGTTTCAAGAAACATACTTCGCCGTTTATCACCCCTCCATCCCTCCACTGGAGGATGACATATATGGTTATGTCGTCCGTGGTCTTGGCTGTTGCAACAAAGCCATCACACTGCGAGTCTCTGTCAGCAGTGTCCCCAGAAATACACGAACGATCTGACCTCCACGATTGTGCATGGTACATGGATGACTTCGTGTTCCTTGTCGAGCATTCCACTGTGGTTGACGAAATTACCCATTTCGAACATTTCAGCAACGGAGGTGTAGCCCATGGTGAGAGTGATGGGAAATTGTGTTCACTCACCCATTGCATTTATAACGTCCCGGGAAGGGGGAAAGATGGCAACGAGGGTGGTATCGAACGGCCGCGGAGGTGCGGCTTTCATAGAGCATCCATCCCCGATGACGGAATTCTTGAGCAAAGTAAATATGACGTGCGAAAAGCCTCAGCGGTCACCCCCCTCCCCCAAGGAGATCAGATCATACTCATATTTCCTGCACCCCAGAACCCACAAGGGCAGGGTGGAGCATGGAAATAATTGGTTGGTTTGGTATGCTTGCGGGCTCACCTGAAAGCGCCAAAGAGCTGAGCAAATGAACCAAGACCAAATAGCGACAGCTTACATCCTTGAGAATTGCAACGTTTGCCACCAAAGGGCCCGCGTACTCGCTGTCGCCGACCACGCTCGCATGCATTGTCAGAATATGCGGCATCGGTATTTGCGTTCCGGACACTCACATGCAAATAAGGATGACCCGATGGGTTCTAGAACGTCCTCGACATCATTTTGAAGGGGTTCACTTGTGCGCGGTGAGAAAGGGGTGCTATTGGGCCATGGTGTGCGAGCAATCTGTTGACAGCGAAGCTCACTGCTGTGCATCATTGTGGACGCAACTACGTCCCTACGAGCTGGCTGTCGGTGAAGATCATGTTTTATATGGGAGGCTTGGGATGAGTGCCATTGAGAATTTCAAGTTCGAAGTGGAAGATGGGCACCCGAATGCTTGATATCACTGGTCCAAGCGATTATCGATGCCGGAATTCTCTAAGAAGGCGAAGCGCATACCTTGAACACATTACAATTGAGTTTGGCCGTCCCGCTCCCAACCATCAAACTGACCTCTACAACGAGGATCTAGAGAATGAGGATCTAGAGAGCGCGTGCTGTGCGTACTGTATTAAGGTGAAAGTGGAGGTCGGACTGAAGAGGTCGGAGGAGCTTGCAGCGTAAGGAAACTTCGTGGAAGTCGGGAAGGCCCAAACACCTGCGTGAATAAACGATTAAACCGGACACGGCAAGAGAAAGGTGAGAACTCACTTGAACAGCCAACGGAATTCCGGAGAGCGACCAGAAAAGCGCGGAAGAGGTCCCGCTGAATGGTGGTTAAGTGGTGGTACTTGTGAACGGGGGACGACTAATACACAAGTCCACTTTGTCACATCAATCACCCTACATCACGGGGTTTCCCACCACGCATGTCGTCAACTCTATCTGTTGTTCGTGCCTTTGGTATGGTCCCTGCCTTGTAATTTACACTCTTTCATTCTTTCATCTCAAGGGGCGGCGCCTACAAGCTCCAGGACGTTTTCAAGGGTCTCATTGATGGCCAGTGCTTGAAGTTCGCTTGTGCTAGGGGAGAATTTGACTGACAGAAATTTGCAGAGAGAAATCGCCCAGGAAATCAATAGCACTGCAGTTGCGACGCGTTCTCCCCACCGCTCTCAGATGGAGCACTTGTGTGCTAGCAGGCTGTCGATTCTCATAACGGATCAATGGGTGATAGAGCTGTAGGTGAGTTATCCTTTCCGCCCTCTTTATTTCGCTTCATTGCGGCCATAGGTCTCGAGCGGACCAATAACTTCCCCGATCACTATGGGAGTATTTTCCGCCTCCAACTCATTTTCTTTGTAATTTCTTACCCTGTTCCACTTCTCACAGCCCGTTGACTCCTCCCATGGTCTATACGCATACAAGCCCGATAGCTGGGCGCCACTTTCGAGGACGCGGCTTGTGAAACCTGAGGCACATTGATACGGTGCCTCTGCGTCAATGGTTTACAAGTAAGAAGAACATCATTAACGCAAATACCTTTGTAGATCTGTCGTAAGCTGTGCTAACGTTGGCTGAATCTGGTGAAAATATGTTCCCTGGGATTCAAGAACCGTCCATCGTCTCCACATCCACATCTTGTTCTCCCTCGACCTCTTCTGTGACGCCCTCGCTTCTCGACGAGGCCTCATCCACCTGATCACAAGAGTCCGTCAAGCATATCACTGAAGACTGAAAATGGTTACGCCGGCGAGCAGTAGTAGTACACCGGCGAATCTGAGGGATTATGTTGGTCCACACGGGCCTCAGAAGGACCGGGCTATCCAACCCGCAACTGGCTCTGATTATCGCGAGAATGGGAATTGTATCGCGATGGGGTCTGTCAGAAGACTTTGGTGCGTCGGCTCTATTTCCTCATTTAACAAGGAGGAAGCGTCTTAATGATGCATGTACGTCTTTTTTGCATAGAATACGGCCCTGGCGCAGTTATCACTGCGTTATTCCAACAAAGGCCAACACCTTCCCCTGTCCTCGCCGACATCACACACCAATTGCGCCAAGGTTATCGTGGATCTGTCTATACACCACCCCAAATCTTGCTCGAGTTGTGCTGGCATCCATACCAGCTCGCCAAGGATAAGCGGTGAAGCCTGCGAGTCACTTGGCATGCATCAAGGCTTTTACTAGCATTCCTGTATTTGACTTCGACGATGAAACAATGAAAATCACTTGATATTCAGTGTACACCCACGCATTATCCGTCTGCAAAACCGTATGATCTATGAGCGTACAGCTCTACTTGAACAATCCGTCTCTTGTGTTTTTCAAATCTTCGACGACATGATTCCTATTGCTCTACTCGTCGCTGCCCACGCCATCCACACCCAGACCGATGGCCCAGGTCACACGTTCTCATTTTTACTATGCAATTTACTGCTCGTCGACGAGATCATGTTCGTGTGCTCCCAGTATTCGGATGAGGCAGAATCCGCAACGCCACCCATTTTTCCAGGCAGCAATCGTGGACATACGTTGAATCATGACTTGTCTCATCGCGGTAATGGAAATAACACGCAAGCTCAAGCCCTTGTCCCCGTCGATGCCACGCGCAAGGCGTGTCAAGGCGAGTGCAATGGAGCTACCACCACACCTCTTCGACGACTGCACAGTGCTGAGTGGTTCCCCCTAGCATCTCTTCGCCGATCATTCGCAGTGGTGTGAGTTCCACCACCACAGCTTCCACGATGGGGAGTTCACAGTGGCGTAAAGGTCCACTACCACAACCTCTTCGACGACGATCTGCAACGGTGCGTGCTCCATAAGTACAGGTTCGACGGTGAGTTTGCACTGGTGTGAGGTCGGCCACCACACCTTCGAAAACGAATTTGCAGCCGCGTGTGGTTCACCAGAGTTTCTTCGACGATCCTGCAACGGCATTTGGTCCACCGTCACCGTTTCGTTGACAATAATTGCCCAGGGGTGTGTGGCCCACCACCGGAGCTTCTTCAACGACGAATGCATGGTGATCATTGGAGCTCTTCGAAGACAGGTAGGGGATGCCCTCCGACTTGAAACAACTCGTCTGTGACGAGCTGCGATGAACTATGTGATCGAGGGCTGGATCCAGTTCTATGAGACTAAGGGACTATATTTATTGCACTTGCTTCTGGTGAGCACGTCTGTCTACTTGTATAGAACTCGAAGATTTCGAGGGTGGTACCCATAATACAAGGATCAGAGAAAAGCTGCCTACAACAGACAGAAGCAGGCATGTAAAGACGGCATATAAAGACAAGCAATGAAAGGAAAATTTCTGAGCAACTACGCACCTTCGTCGACTAGTCACCCCTTTACGCCTCCCTACCTGACCAATAATCCTTCCCAGGTGTGCGGTCCTTGTTCTTTCATAGGATCGACGACGTTTGTTGCTGAGTGGTACTGGTGATGGCGTCGGAATGCTGTCAATTACCGCTGCTTCACTTGTCCATGGCATCGACTAAGACTCGCTACTCTCTGGCAGTAAACATGTTCGCTGCGGAGAATCCACTCGCGCAGGTCGCTGTGGATACGGTTTTGTGAATGGATGCTTGTCGAAGACGTGTTGTTTACCTGCAGGTATTCCTCAAACGGTGCATCATTCTCATGAGGTGACGCCCACTCAACCGACAACCATCATCAACAGAGGAGGAGTTACCACACTGAGGCATTCAAATGTACATAGCTAGCTCAATTTACTTTGAGCTACTCACATCTAAGCTGAGACAACGAAATCTATGTTTGATATTATTTGTCCCAGGGCTCAAACATGCACCTTGACCCTTTCCATATCGCTAGACGTTGTGTCAGCGAATACTCCATGGACTGGCCAGAGTTTCTACTCGGCCTCAGCTGGCATGGCATTTATCACCAGACTTCAACGTCGGCGAATGTGCTTTTCCTCCATCAACGAATAGGCGGAATGCATTGATCCCTCCCATATTGCTAGACGTTGTGTGTCAGCGAATACTCTGCGGACTGGCCAGAGCTTCTGCTCGGCCTCAACGGGCTCGGCACTTACCACCAGACTTCAACGTCAGCGAGTGTGCTTTTCCGCCATCAAGGAAGAGACGGAATATGGGTCTCCTACGTAACTGCGGGTATTGCAGGTACGTCGGACTTCGTAGCTGGCTCTTGCACTGTCTGAGGGTATTTATAATCAGATTCTGCCCTCCCGAAGTTGCGTTCGGGGAGGATACCCGCCCAACAAAACCTCTGTACCTGCGTGCGCCCAGAGAAAATGCATACTCCGCTCTCAATCGACTCGTTCAATCATATTATCCAATTTATCCAATTTACCCACATAATATCTCGACGAACACAACGAATGACCCCCGCCGAAGGTCTGTAAACACGCATGGAACACCATTTCCGGTCTCATAATGCCCTCGTTCCTCATCCGATCAACATGGTGTCCGAACCGCTTCTTCCGTAGAGCTGCGCAACGCACAACGCTCTCCTGGGTTCTAGAAACCACCACGGTGAGTGGTGTTGCTCTCGGCAAAACAATTAATTAACTGCCCCAAACGTCACAGCCATTCCCGCTTCGAGGTCATATCTTGGAAGAACCCCTGCCCTCGGTCGGTCTTCGAAGAACCCCCGCCATCGTGGACCTCATGGACCCTCTTCATGAGCAATCTTCTTTGCTCTGGAGGGATATATATGCAAACCGCGAGTTGATTTTTTCTTATTCCTTTCACCATGGAGAAGAATGAGTTCGCCGGAGTCGCCTCGTTCAAAAACGGCCGTCTGATGATCGATTTGGAGGGTGAGATTGTGCGTGTCCCATGCCAAATTTTGCAGGTGAGATAATCGGTTCATGGTTGTTGTTACCATTGTTGCCAACAAATCGCCCATAGAGCAATGGCTTCACTGCGAAGGCCAAAACTACAGATGGCATGCCATTCTATGTCATCCTCAAGTGGATTGATGGTTGGGAGCCATTCTCAGAGGTACGTCGACACCAATTTGGCATAGATTCTCCATTAATTGTGTAGTTATATGAATTGCCTGGCAAGTTCGTGGTTATTACTGGTAAAGTTTTCGGGCCGGGAGTTGGACTCATGATGTACGACGTCGAGACATTCGACGAGGATAATCTATGTGAGGGCTCTACTTTCTGTAAAGGCTGAGTTACTCACACGACGACTAGCAATGTCTGCACTGAACGACGTTATCGAGTTCTTGAATGAACGTCAGCCTGAGTCTCCGGGTTCGCCGAGTTCAATGGAAAATTAGGAGGAGGGCCCGAACTCCCCCGAACTCTGATGGTGGAACGCGTATACTCTTCTTTCCTACCTTTTGTCGTGTACCAGCGCGAGTTTGAATGATCGAATTTCTTGGCCTCCGTACCGGATAGCCTCAAGGTCTGCGCTTAACGAACACGCCACGCAAATCTCCCTGGGAAACCACGGTGTACAGGCATGCCGCGCTCCGATATTGACTCTTCCGCTGTCGAACGGCCCTCAGACAATTCGCCCACTTTGAGTGCGCCAATCCAGTGTTTCGAGGTCTTGCAAGGCCTATTGTTCTCGCACATTTGTCGTCGGGGAGGTATATTCACTAAGATCTTCTGTCCCGGAGACATGGAACTTCAGTGCTGTGAGTGTAATTGACCTCTGGGAGCGAGTGCTGATGTTGTTACACGTCATAGCCATTCGAACACCTGCCTCGAAGGTAGCTCTAGAATACCGCGTCCCACGCAGCTTCTGTGCCATCGTCGTTGACGTTCTTCTATTGTCCGAGAGGCCATATATACACCAATGCATGAGATGTGAGGCAACGCATTTCTCTCCCCTCTCGCTATGACCATCACTTCAATCACTGAGATGTTCGATATCCGCCTTTTCGTCAACCACCAGATGATGAAGGAGATGGAGAATCAGATTGTGCATATGCCATGCACGGTGGTAAAGGTAAGATCTCGGCTACGTTTTCAAGAATGCTGCTGATTCTGGTGCCTAGAGTGACGGCCATGTCGCGACAGTCAAGACGATGGATAATGTGACTGTGTACGTGATCCTCAGCTGGAGAGACGAAGGAGTGGCGCCTGGTACAGTATGTTCGTCGACAGTATTTTTACTATAGATGCGTGATGGGATTTTTGCAGCCGTATAGTTTAACCGGTCAGCGTGTTATTGCCACGGGTAGTGTGTTGGGTGCAGGAAAGGGGATGCTGCTGTATGACGCAACAGCATTAGAGGATAGAGACCCATGTGAGTACAATAAACTTGTTCGATGAGTAAGAGATTGATAAGGAATGTAGCTATGGCACGACTGAACGAGATGGTGGACTTTCTGAGGAGACGTCGTCAGGTGACGGACTGCAGCTTGCACTTTTGGAAAAGTCCGCTAAGGGGAGCACTTGAGTGATGTTGGGATTACCGGCGGCGTTTGGCCATAGATATTTTGTTATGTACTGTTTGATAAGCAATGAATGAACGGCTTGGAGATAGACTGTATGGAAGAATTATAAGGGTTGAATGGGGGCCACCGCCATATAAGAAGATAAAAGAGGTTGATGACCAATGGTGTCAGAGCACAGAAAAATAAGCATATTGTGGATATCAGCAAGCCTCGACTCGCTACGAGAGCCAAATCGTCCAGTTGGATAGCGCCCTTGACAGGCACGAGGAACAGTTTGTCTGGCGTTTCGACATCATAGTCCCGAATATAGGAAGACAAAGGCCTTTGCACCAGAGTTCATGAAGAGATTGAGATTTCGTTGAATTTCTTCAGTCGAAAGGATTCTGACCTCAAAGGGATTTGTTGGACTCGGGTCGAAGTTCATTGACGTATCGTTAAGGAACACCTGGGAAGCAAGAGCTCCGATCCTCATTGGCGCCATCTCGTCGTCGTTCTCAAGAGCATCCATTAAACTAAGTCCGAGAACGACATTTGCGGCATGCAGGGGGATATTTCCAATCTTTGGAATGCCGTTTGCAGGAGGCGATGTGGATAGGAGAGTGAGAGAGGTGTTGGCCTGTGATAGTAAAGCTCGCCCGTCAAGAATGTGAGCTTGGGGGTCACAGAGAAGGAATGTAGCGAGGGGTGGATTGAAATACCCCTCTGCGTTGTCAGATCCAATGAAATGAAATCCAGACGTGTTTAAGATTGTTGGGAGGTTATCCAGATCGAAGTTTCTTCTTTTTGAAGATGTGTTGGGGAACGAACTATTGTGTCCAAAAAAGAGATAACCGGACAGCCCCACAGGATCCACTGCTGGAAGTGGATCGGGGAATTCGCCGGGGATAAATACCTGATCCCTGGAGAAGCGGAACATAGGCATCATCCCTAATGTTATTTGTTAATCAAAGCTGGAGTCCTTTAGAGCGTTTGCTCACCTCCATCAAATGTAGTTGACGGGTCAGGCGTCGTCCAAGGATACCATGCAAACCCGCTTGCATACCAAGTTGTACCCCACTGAGATGTATTAAACGACGGCGCTTCACACCAGCACATTATGTTATAGAGCAGAGCGTCGCTCTCAAACTCTATGTCCCCTGTCAACTGACCGGCATCAACGTTCGGCCATCCAAGGATAACATGTTCCTGTGTTGTAAATTTGAAAGACGCATTCTGTCGTAGCTCAAGTTCAACAACGAGATCTGTCCGGACAATAGGATTAAAAAGGACAGTATTGACATCTCCAGTTGCAGTGAAATTGGTGATATTGATGGTCGCAGGAGCAAAGCGTGGCAGTTCTTCCACATTAATGGACCCAGGCGCGATCCCTGCCTTTCATTTCTACAAAGGATTCCTCATCCGTGGCATGCAGAGGAACAGCAAGACTATATTAGACCTATTCAAGTGGTACAACGACATTGTATTTGCGACTGGGAAGCCGAAAACCCCGCGGACGGTCGAAGAGGACTTAACCGAAGCAACGAAGCCTTGGAACAACTAGACATTGTCGATGAAGAGGAAGCCGACGCCAATACTACGGAATCGGGTCAGCAGTAAGCAACTCGCTCTAATGGCTCGTTCAACTCACCTCGGTGCACCTCTCCTCCACCTACATCCCACCAACAGTCCTCTTCTGCAAGATCCAGCTCCAATCCCACCAGCGTCAAGTCTTCTCCCAACTGTGCAAGCCCAGCAGAGCACCGAAGACAACGGAGGTAATCCAGAGCTCAACGTCGGTGACGGCCGTCAAAATCGAGGTCGCGGTAAACCCCAGGTAGCTGCTGCTCCTGCTGTGGGCCCACGTCAGTCACCGAGGACACCGGCAGCTGGGTCAGGATGATTTCCGAGCCTTATCTCAACAGATAGCGCTGTACATTTGGTTTTTATTACACTGGGGCTTGAGAGGCATACATTACCTCTGAAAGAATATTCCTATTCATAGGCTATATCCCTGCAGGGGCTTGAGAGACATGTAGAAGCCGAGGAACGACGAAGAGAGGATGTGGGAAACAGAAAAGGGATGACCCGGACAACGCCCGAGCTCAATCCCGCTTAAGCACGATTGCATCACCGATTTGTCGGATATCGTGCCCCTTTAATCGAGTGGGAACGGCCAACCGGCCGTTCCCCGTTGAAGTCCGTTTGAACGGGATTGATCTTGGTACGGAAAGTTCCGACGAGGAGGGTGCGAGCGGAGCCTTGAATTTTAAACTCCGATCTGGCTTTTTGTTTGTGGGCGAAGGTGGCGTTTGTTTCTCGGCTTTCCCAACCATGGCAGAGACCATCTCGATTAATTGCCTTCTTGACGGCGACGGCCCCGATAAGGTCTTTACTGTGGAGATCCAGGCGAACAAGAATATCAGCATCCTCAGAGAGTGTATCAAATACAAGAGACAGCTCTTCGCAAATGTAGATGCAACGGACATTCGACTCATCAAAGTGTCCCTTGATCCCGACGAGATCTCCAGGGTGGCCGATCCCCTCGCAATTCCTGGCGCGCAAGAGCTTTCCCGACCTCTCGATCTAGTCGCGAACCACTTCCAGAACGTCGACATCGGGCATGTCCATGTTATCGCACTTCGCCCTGTCGGTGAGTGCCACCAGTATTCCGCTCGCTTTAGGCTTCTGACTCGTCATTGTTTCTCGCGTCTGATTGACAAATCCAGCACCCCCAACCGCTGCAAAGCTCAAACGATCTCGTAGTCTTGACGATGCACTGCCGGAGGTGGCTGGTAAGTCGGGCTTCGTTCCCTTACTATTACACTGTCAATGACGAATAGTTCAGCCCGCAGGAAATACCTGAAGCAAGCTCACAAGACAGAATCACCATCCGTTGCGGCGCGAACCCCCAAAGCAATACGCAGAGCGCAGGCAGATTGCCCTCTCTACAATGGCAGACCCATCGGTCTCACCGGCCCTCCGATCAGCATCTACGAACCCATTTTCGCCACCATCGATGACAAATTGCGTGACCTCAAATCCGTGAATGGGGACCCTCTCATCGAAGCCGTGACAAAATTGGTGTCGGACGTGAACAAAGTGTACGACGATGAGTCGAGCTATCAGGCGGGGACGGTTAAGTCCTTAGGCGCAGCCTTGGGTATCTCACTAACGGAATTCGTTTCCACGGCGTCTGGGGCGGAGAGAACAGCCGAGAGCGATGGCCTGTGGAAGTGTAAACTCGCAGATGACTTGAGCGAGGCGATTGTAGTTCATGTGGAATGGAAACTCGAGCTTGGGATCGGCGGTGAAGGTCAACTACAAAATGCTCTATGCCTGAGGAAGCAACTCATCGAAAGACGGGTAAGCTTATGACTGTGTTTCTCGAATCGTCAGACTGACAACTGCGCAGTACAAGGAGGTCGTTGATTCATCGTGTTGCCCATCGATCCTAATCACCATGGCTGGTCCATACATATCCTTCGCCGGATTTCTTCTCGCGGAGGTGGGGATATTGCAGGCGTTCACACCGTACCTACCACTGGTATTGAAACCAGGGATAGAGCTGGAACAAATTCAGGAATTGTCCAAGTACTTTACGGTATTCAAGGAGGCCGTGGGCAATCTCAAGGACAAATACTCGCATGTCACGGTGCAAAACGACATGACACTTTCCATGCTTCTCCCTCGACCGGAATACCTGCCAAATAAAGCGCCTCCAGAAGACCTCCAGTTCATCGAACGATTTCAATTCGAAGGGCTGGATTCTGATAACCACATGCGTTATCTCTTCAAGGCTCGGTATGGGGGCAAACCGGTGTTGGTCAAGTTTGGTGGCCGATACGGAGAAGATGCACACCGACTCCTTGCCGACGAGGGCCTCGCACCAAAACTCTATTTCTGCACCACCATTGCTGGAGGGCTCACCATGGCAGTTATGGAGAATTTGTTGGAAGCACAACGGGTGGACAAAGCCTTTTGGAGAGCACAAATACCTCAACGAGTGTTCGACGATGTGAAACGTGCGGTTCAAATTCTCCATGTCAGCAAGTTAGTGTTCGGCGACCTTCGACCGCCCAATATCCTGGTTACCCCACTCGCCGACGGCATGTGGCGGACACAGTTGGTTGACTTTACTTGGGCAGGTACAGAGGGTGTTGCTCGCTATCCACATTTTGAACTCAATCCTGACATTAAATGGCACCCTGAGGTCCAAGTGGGTTGTTTAATTAAGCAGGAGCATGATTTGCACATGCTGGAGTTGTTGCAAAAATCTTGATCACAGCTCACATACTTGGTCTAATATACAAAGATAGATACCCTAACTATATTATAAGGGTTTTCTTGAAAGTGGGTAAGGGTAAAGGCATGGTTCAGGCTATGTTTTGAGTGAATTTTATGCATGGATTCCTACCCTGGAATGTGCACAAAAAATCAAAGTGAAGTGAATTTCCTGGACTGATTCTAGAGTAGGAATTGGTGGAAACCACATTGCATTGCTTGGGGAAATTTCCCCCACAGATTTCCACCCTGGAATCCATGCAAAATAATCAAAGTACATTGGGGTGAGTGAACTTTTGCGCCAATTCCAAGGTAGGAATCGGCACAGAAAATCGGGGGCGGTGCAATAAAAAGACAACGATGAGTACCGGAGACTACTGGCACAACGGTGTCGAGGGGAAACCTCGACGA